>JBBMFX010000037.1:20231098-20252154 GCA_037832545.1 Rhabdalestes septentrionalis | reverse complement strand
AGACCTAATTGAATGAGTACTACATGGTACCAGATATGCCACCAAATACACCAGAATACAGGAAATCAAAACTAGCTTATAAATTTTTTTCTGGGGGGGGGCACCCTTTGGCCACCCCATGGCCACCCCATGTAAAAAAAGTCTGGCTCCGCCCCTGTCAGCATTACATCTACACAGTAAAGACAAATGTAGGTTCACTGGTGGGTTTGTATAGAAATTTTGTTATATTTGTGTTCAAGATATTGGCGTCTGGTTCAAATCAGGGTCTGTACATTGCAGTGCATTGACTCATTTGACAGAATTACTATATTGACACCCCAACAATTGATCTTTATAAATGTCTATGAAATTCCCATTTAAATGTATGCAAATTAACATAAAAATATCATTAAGTATTGGGAAAATATCCTGCTATTGAATTCGATCAACACCGCTCAACACAAAGGCATCACACCTAGGCTGCCAGATCACAAGCCCTTGGCTTTGCAGGCTTGACTGAATAGAAGAAATCTATTCCTATCAATCTGTAACCTTCCCCAGGCCAGCTTCACAAACACACCTTTCATTTGAAAGGCTTTCCTCGCAATTCTGTTCCCTATCAGCCCCAACACAAGGATGTAGGCGTCCCTCAGTCAGTCCAGCACCCTGCTCTACATTACACACACGTACAGGAGAGCTGCCCCGCAGGAAATTACACATCTTAAAGGCACAGGGGTAATAAACATGCTCTGATCGGTCAAGATGATACACGCTGACCAGCGGTGGAGGCCTTTAATAAAGGGAGGGGTTAGGATGAAGTACCAGGACACAAACTGGAACAAAGGGTACTTTATCTCTCTCAGCCTATTTGTGGTCAGGCAAAGGCTGCTCTGAAACACATTTATGAGCCGCTCGGTCATTCGAAGCACACTGAGTTTTGTACATTGTATGTATGTATGTATGTATTTATGTATGTATTTATATGGTGGTTGGCAAACAGCTCTTAAATGCATCTCGTAAGCTAATTACACATTACTGATGATTTATTAACATTTGAGATGCCAGTTAAAACAATGAAAAGGGCACATAGAAACTACTCAAATTTTTAAACTAACCCTATTCACAAAAGTAGTGAAATGTATAAAACACATTTGTTCAATTACCCTGTGTTGCCTAAATATCCTGCCCTTCTGAAGCACAATAAATCAACAATCAAATACCACTTTGAAATCTGTCAAATCTACACAATACTCCAAAGATGAGCCTATTCCTGCCAAATCTGACATTATCACACAACTTGAAAACAGGAACTGGAACTGGAACAACATGGTTAGTTGGTGTATACAGAAAAATTGGTATCAGTCCTGACAGATGATAATGAGCTACAATCAGTGCCTGGTATCAAACGTAAAAAGCCTGATCAGGGCGTCCCAAAACAAAATGAAATGAATCATGTGCAGACTAGATGGTTTACGAGTCAGACAAGGCTGCGCTGATGAAGGCCTGTCAGAGGCTGATGGGGAGGTTGGAGTATGTCCATTAAAGTGTGCGTGGAATTAGATTAGAGCTAAACCAAGGGTGACAAATAGGCTAGGCAGTGTTCAGCAAGTGCTGACACAAGAGCTTCTGTTATTATTTCAAAGTCATTATCTCCTAACTTCCAATGACTTCTCTTAATACCCTCATCGGGATGCAGGAGGTGCCGTTGCTACGGAGATGGAAACAAAAGCTGCGCTGTTCCAGTTTGCAAGAGTGGCGCGCTGAGAGGTTCTGGGAATGGGTCTCGCCTCAACCCTTCACAGGCGATCCAGATGCTTTCTGTGCCATACTCTCTCTCTCTGTCTCTCACTTTCTCTCTCTCTCTCTTTCTCTCTCTCTCTCTCTCTGCATACACTCCACTAGTTTTGTTTAAATGCCCGAGGGTGCGCCCTGTCAGCCACCCTCCGCAGCCTTCAAGTCAGTCATTAAAAGCTTTTGACACTCCAGCTGAAAAAATACCAGAAACAATCACAGGTCTTGTCCCGAACCCGACATAATTTGTGTAGGGTGGTGCACTTCTTCTGTTGCCTTTCATGAGAGCGAGGTTCCAGAAAGCAGAGCTGCGGGCCTTAAGTGTTCCTGCACTGTTGCTGCTGGTGGCGGGGATGTCGTTAAAGCAATTACATCTGCATAAGAGACAGAGACCTGTCATCAAGCGCTCCATTTGGTATTTATATATTCCCTCTAGGCTCCATTGTATCGAATATACTCTACATAATAATGACATCTTTTGTTGTGAAGCATGCCTTTCTCGATGCAGAAGTGAATTACACTTAAGTAATGCGTCACTGTCAGCAAATACCTGCCTTCATCTAATGCCTGTGGGCTGTAATTTGGGATGCATTCTCATTGTCTGGATTCCACATCACCTCCAAATCTATACATGTATAGGGGAATGAAAGAAAAATGCTTGCCCCAGTCATTTACGTTTCTTCATTTATAGTGATGTCTACACAACAATGTGAAGTGCAGTTGCTGTTTAATTTATTAGCCCGTATAGTCATGCATGAACATGTAAAAAAAAGTGAAATTATTCTCTACGTTTGATCCATTCATCAAGTAAACAGGGGGCTCCTGCCAATGTTGGGCGCCCAGCGAGCAGTGTGTGGGGACGGTACCTTTCTCAATTGTACTTCAGTGATGACACTAGCAGTAAGGATTCAAACCCACAACCTTCTGATTGCAGGGCCAGCAACCTAACCACTAGGTCATCCAGCTGTCCCAGATGGGGTAAAATGTAATCACATGTAAATGGCTTCATTTTTGCACATGGCCTCTTTAGTCAAAAAATAGTCAAAAACTAAATTAACAAAAAAATATAAACCACTAATTAATAACTAACACTTTGTTGCAAATGAATTTGTGGCAATTACATCTTGGAGAGCTCTTGGAGATGGAGTAATTATTTGCTTTTTGCAACATTTGGTTCAATGTTGGCCCATTCTCTTTACAAAAAGATACAAGTGTCACATTGTTGGATTTCCAGCATAAATCATTAATGGTATCATCATCATGAAAGATATTGCAAGAGGCCATGCAAGCACTTTTCCCTTTCTAGAAACCTGCCATTTTGGAGACATGTTTGCGATCGTTCTCTTGTTGAAATATCCTTCTTCTCGCCTTGTTTTAATGAGATAACATTTTCCCTAACATCTCCTGCTACAGATCACCATTAAAGTTTATTTTATGATGAAATGCCCCAGGACACTCTGGAGAGAATCAGCCCCATAGAATGATGCTCCCACGTTTGTACTTCAACAGTGTTTACTGTTCTCAATGTAACTGCTTGATATAAGCTGAGCTTTCAGATCATCTTGCAAGTCTTGTTAAGTGACTACTTGCATCTTGCTTACCTTCCTTATCCCTTATCCATCTATTTACTTCATTAGCCTTCTTAGTTTTAATATTTACTTCACCTCATTTTAATTTATGCAAAATATCACAGCACAGAATACTCTAATTAACTTATTACACTTAGTATAATAATAATACTTTATATATGACTTTCTGTTTAACTCACAAAGTCAGGCAAAACACTGAAAAATCAAACTACTGAGGAAAAAAGAAAACCAGCATACGTTTTTGGAAACAACTTCAGAGTTTAAGAGCACTATGAGAAAAGATTCATCCACAGGCTGAGCTATGAATCATCCTAACTGCCTCCAAACCCATTTCAGACACTTTCAATCAAAACTGCTCTCCTACAATACTGCACTCTTTTCCTAAAGGAAACCAAAGCTCCACATCCTCCCCCCCACAACCCATCAGAAAAGATGCGAGGAGTTGCAGTCACGGCTGGAGTGGAGCTAAACACGAAAAGAGCTTTAACTCCAAACACATCACTGACTCTGTGATTCCACTTAAATCTGGGATTCCGCTTCATATCTGGCTTCGTCACAACAGCGTCAACCGAAAGCCGCCTAACAGCCTCCCCTACATCCTCGTCGAGCCACCTCACACTGAGATAAAAGACACTCAACTATATCCTTACGCCTCCCTGCCAGAACAGACGTGTTTCCGCATAAAAGCATAAGTTTTTACCTTTTGCTCAGAGGGAGAAAAGTTTTTCATGATTTCTTCGTAATTAAATATATTAGTAATTAAATATTTAGCAAGTGAATACGCAGAAACAATGGCTTTAACTAGGGAAACAATGAAATCGCCACTTTATTAGAAATTGGAATCTGTATAAGCTAGCCAGAGCTGCTATTTTCGGGATAATTTTTGACAGAAGTTCACATATTTTTGCCACTCACTGATATGTATGCAGTACTGGATCATTTTTCTCCATAATTAAATGCTCAAGTATATTTGTCTTTTATTTAATTGGGTTCTCTTTGTCTTTTTTAGCACTTATTTTAGAAAATCAGATTATATTGAAGGTCATTTAAGCAGAAATACAGAAAAATCTAAAGGGTTCATATTTGTTACATATATAAAATCAGAACAAGGCCAACAGTCATGAAGAATATTCCAATAAAACTGGAGCAGTATTTTTAAGCAGACCAATACTTCTTGTGTAAATTTAGAGACATTACAAAATGAGAAAATATGTATTATGTATACATTAAAATTTTGATTACAATACTGTAATATTATTCTAAATGTAATAACACCATAGGTATTTTATGAATAGAAGTATCTACATGTAATTTGTCTCTAATGAATTATATATTTAAGCATCTACAGGTAATTCCAGTACGGCTCATATGTATTATATATAGAGTACTGGGCAATTGTTGAAGCATCTGAGCAGCTGTGCAAACTGGTGCCATTTATCAGAGCAGTGAGGTACTTTCTGAAGCAAAGCACAAGTTAAAATTTGAATAAATGTAAAGAACAAAACAGGGAAAAAGACCCACCTAAGTTTTACGGGTACACAGTAGATGTTTTGTGACCTGGTTGGAGTCCAGATTTCTCACCAGCACTTCCAGTCATTGAGTGAAACTCCAGATTTATTCTAATGAAGGGCTGATGGAGCCAAACCAGGTGTCCTCAGCATTCTCAACATACAACATACATTTCAATTGACACCAAAACACCAGGAACGGATCTCTGTCATAACTCGACCCCCTGTATTTGGGTTTCCATGAGTAGAGACAAGAAATAGATGAAGTCAACACAATGACACATAACGTTACAGTATTAATATATTATTACTTTTTGAGTAAAAAATATAACAGCACAGCTAAATTGCTTTTAAATCTAAAAATTATAATACTTACATTTTGTATATTCTTAAATGTATGTTATTCTTGTAACACTAAACCTTCCAACCATTTGGCTGCTACTAATATTGGACATCAGCCTTGTTTTACCCTCTGTCCTATCAACATAGGAAAACAAGCACACACACATGCAGACTCATTTTCGGACATGATTAATTTTTCTGTGGGCTCAGTTAGGACTAGTCGCAGAAGCGTCCTTCACAAACCCAGAGAGACACTCCGAGATAAGATGAGTATACACTGAAATAGATCTCGCCATCTGTAAGTGTTTGTTACCATTTTTAAGCTCATACACTTTACATAATCCGCCAGCATAAATATTCAGTAAATGTCAGTGCCATGCTGAGTCTCCAGAGCTCAAAGGGCAAGAGGCCTTTTCATACAGACAACAAAGCAGAAGCGACAAGCTTTACAGGCGGAAAGCACAGACACCAGCAGCTGTACTCTGTGCCCTGGACACACACTCTCCCTCTCTGACGTCTCTGGAAGATACTAAACCAAATTCAATTTCTTTGAAGCCAGGAGAAGTCTGGATAGCTTTTGTCACAGATACACACACACATACACACACACACACACACACACACACACACACGCACACACACATGCACCCAGACATATACACACACAAGCGTACGCACAATTCATCAAGTCCAATCAATACCCCTTTTCCATTAAGGATAAAAACCACACTTAAAAGTGGACTTGACGTGGCCATTCAGGCCAGCTAGTTTATCAGAGAGGAAAGAAATTAACACTTTACCGTCATTGCCACAGTAAGCAAAAGCACGGAAATATATATGATGTATATTCTTGTAGCTTATTTAAAGAGATCATTCAGTGAAAATTCAATTGCACACAAATTTTCTGAGATGCAAGTGGGAACTTGCCAACCATGACATGTCTAGCATCTTTGCATCTTTAGTTCAGAACTGGAGCTACAAGGTTAATGTTGCTAACCAACACTAGAAATCTATAGTCACCCAAATCTTTTCTGCAGATACCTCCCTAAATATCTCTCAGCCAGCTCAAACTGCACACAATTCTAAATTAAAATATCCTGGAGAGCAGTAGTTAAGGTGGAATAAAAATTTCACCTGTGAATAAGGAGCAAACTTCAGCGTCGCGTTAATGGAGATTTCTGACAAATTGTTCGAACTCCTACACTGGGCGATGCCAATATCTTTTTTTAAAAAAAGGAAAATATCGGCCTGATATTTTGGCTGACCAACGTATCGGTCGACCTCTAATCAGAAGAGATAGAAGAAATCTGAGTTCCAATACCAGTACTCCATTAACAAAAGTGCTAAGAGTCTGTGCTACTAGTATTCAGAAAATTATAATCACTGTGCAGTGGTCCCCAACACTCCTTCTGTAGAAATGCTGCTATCCAATCTGCATCTAACATACTGCCCTGCCCTCTTACTTAACACTCCAGCCAATCTGGGACTTATTATTATCAAGAGCAAGTTTCGCAGACTGTGGCGGTAACCAGACAGCTTCAGGACAAGGGTTGCTAAACACTGCTTTTAATATTTTAGGTTACTCATTTCCAAACATTTATAGTGCTTCCACAGTGTGTGGTTTCAAGCATGTCTGCTCATTTAGCTTCAATGACCAAGTGAAAAGTTGTACCATTTTTGTGCTCTGAGGTAAGGGGAAGTGGATGCTCAGCAAAAACTGTTAAAAATATGTATTCGTGTGTATTTTCCAAATACAAAATGAATGTTTTGCAGATATGTTCATCTTGCTTGAAAAATGTCTCAAATGATTCGATACAGAATGGAATACCAATGTATTGGAAAAAAATTATTAGCATTTTTAGCCAGTGAAATTACTTAAACCTTGACTTATGCTAATTGCAAGACACATTTTCCACTTGCATATTAATAGAGATTCTACGATGAAATTCATACTGAAAAGCAATGCGATTACCAGAAACCCGACCATCTTTCGCCTGAATGGTTTGCTCTTTCTTTGGCTGTGCGTGGCTCCTCGCAGCCATTACTAGGGCTGTGCTTTATTCTAATGATCCTTTCACACTTGTGTAAAGAGGCCAGTCCTGTGGAGGCACTAGAATCAACCGTCTGCTCTGTTCAGGATGAAAGCATCAGCTAAAAACCACAACCATCCTTGCAAAGGAAAAGCGGCAGGAACACGCACAATCCTACCACAAGATAGGTAATGCAAATGAAAGCGTGAGAAAAAAGTTTTTGTATCAAAACAACAGAACACATAGAGAGATAACATCTGCACTCCGCGACATGAAAGTAATTGATGCAGAATGTGCTTACAATATCATTTATTCAAAATGCCTAACTGAAGTAGCATTAATTATGAAGATGCTAGGAGGAAAATGTCAAATGCAAATTAATTAAGCAATTTTTTGGTATCTGAGCTTATTTTGTTTTAGCACTTTGTTAGTCTTTGTTAATGTATACAAGGCCTTGCTACTCTCGTTCAGAACGCCCATTTCAGGAGAACCGAAGCCGTAAGCAGCAGTTTCCCCGCCTCATCTGCATGCTAATGGAATACACCAAGCCATACAAACGGACGCTAATGACGAAGCCCACAGAATAGCCTGAAAGCTTAAGTGCTAATAATGACCTGACGGATGTGAACAGAGGACAGGAGGTGAACAACAGGCCTGAGGCACACCTGCAGAGCAGAACTTGTGTGATGGCGATGACTAAAGGGCTGTTATTCTGGATCTTTCTTGTATTTTACTTTTTCCCCTTAAGGCTTTGCTGACCAGTATAAAAGCTTGAAATTGCAATAAAACACATTTAAGACTGATATGCAAAGATAAAAGTGACCTCAATAGGTGTACAAAATATATACCTGAACCTAGGGTTGCATGATACAGACTAAATACCTGTATTGTTATTACACTTGTGATTGTGTAATCACAAAAAGGATTCACTAGAGTGTCAAAATGTTTATCCATACATCCCAGATATGGAAACCATATACCAGTTTTTGTGATATCACAAAACTGTCACATTTTCATTTATCTCTAAGGTAGCTCAGCTCTGAAGTTCTCAGGAGTGTTTAAGCCCTGTTATGCCTACTGAATGAGATGCAATACTGGCCAGCAAGTCAGAAAGAGATGATTTACATATCTCATTTGTAAAGGTACAGCATTAAAAGAAGCCTGTTTGTTTTTAAGAAAAATTGGGAAATTGTCTTGTAAAAATGAATTATAATGCAATTTTGATGAATTATCTTTTGAGTACATTAACTCACAGAAATAGCAGATGGAAAATGTAGAATATAGGACCCCTCATCTAATCAGAGTCATTAATAAAAAATCATTTTACTCTTTTTGGATTACATGGAAATTGGCAACTGTGGTTATCCTGTTAAAACACTGTTTGGTTAGAGTCTCATTTGCATATTGTTGCCTTCCACTATATCAGTATTGCTGTGACCCACACTGCAATAACGATTAATAGCCAATATATCGTGCAGCATTACCTGAACCAAATCTGCGGCTGCCTTGACTGGTACTGATAAATTTGCACCAAACTGAACCACCTCACACCCACTAAAATAATAGAACAGATGACCACAGCTTTACTTTGCTCAAAATGCTCAAAAATCACTGCTGAAATAAACTGGTACAGCATCTGTAACACACTCACAGTGTTTATCATCAGTTTATTTTTGTACAGAGGAGAGCTATCAAGTAACTCTCACTGCTGCAGAAATGCTTAACACACTTTAAGCAAGCACAAACAAGAGGAAAGATCCACAGGGCCCTTTCCACTGACCTAACACATCCATGGTTTCACTGATACCTGTTTTCCACCTAGATAGTTTGAGGGCTGGGTTAGACCTGGGGCCTAATTCTTCAGTTCTTCACAGTTCCGCAGCTAAAGACTAGGCTCTCAACCAGGAAAACTGGTTCCAACTATGTTGGGTTAGAACCAAGAGGCACTTACACCAGGGGCTGGATCATCTTGACATATTTAAGTCCAACTTAAACTTTTGAATGTAGGATCTAGTCCAACAATGCAGAAGAAACCCCACAGCTTCATTATGGATGTGAAATTGCTTCAACATGCCGGCGTATAAAGTGTGGTGTAATCGCTTAGCGCTATGGCTCTCTTGTCTGTGGAATAGCAAACTATTCAGAAGGTTTGCAAGTTGAACCAACTGTAGACCTTGCTACTAACTCGACAATACATGAGAGAAGGTAATTTAGAATACATATTAGTACTATGAAGAGACATTGCTAGAAAACAAACTCAGAAGAACATTAACTACACCCACATCCAAATAGCTACTTGAAAAATCAGACCGACCCTAGTCCAAAATCCAGTTTTTTTGGAATAGATCTTCAAATGATCACCAGACCTGCTGGCTCTTCTGTGCAGTGCCTCATTCAAAAAGCAGTCCAGGCTTAAATGCATGCAGCGCAATATGAAGTCCATACTAAAATATTCAGAAACATCATGAAAAAATAACTTCAGCTTCTGCCGCTCTTATATAAATATACCAGTTATAAAAACATGATCTCTATGGAGCAGAGATGGTCATATATCTATCATACATCTAGCGATTACACTGCAGACAGGCCGACGCAACAGTACCCAAACACAGCGGATTTTAAAATAGTCTTTAAGCAAAATGGGAGAAAAGATCTGACAGCGCTATGCCTCAGTGTTTATTTCACAACTTCCATTTGAGAAGATGCTTAAATCGGATCTGAACTCATTTGATGCTGCAAACCAGACATCCCTGAACAGCAGGAACCAACCTATAAACAGGAGGAATCCCTCAACGCCCTTTTAGTATCCGCATTTCATATTTCCAACGGCAGAACAAAGCACCTTGCTGCATTATAGAAAAGAAGGTTCATAATGTGAATGGCAACCCACACTTAATTGCATTTGTTGTGACAAGCTTGCCGCCATTAAAAAGGACAGCGTGGGTGTGTTGTTTTTTTTTAATGAACTGCCTATGTCCAGCCTTCCCAACCGTCGCAGAAAACATGCCAAATATAACCACAAAAGTTGTCCTGCATTAACCATTACCTCAGACAGCTCTTCTGGGAATGCAGAGCTCATTTATAATGGTGGGGTTTTTTTTCAGGCCCATCTTTAACCTTTCAGGCTTAGACGAGCACAGAAAGTAATTCTGACGCTCGGAAATGCTCCTGCTTCACCCCTGCTGCCATTACTCAATAAAAGGGGTGAGGTATTAAAGAATGAATGGAGAACTGTCCCCACAAATGGATTCCTCGAGGCTCATTCCATCTCAACGTATCAGTCCAACAGAGGTGGACGCATTCAGGAGGAGACAACAGCCACAGAACACTTCGGAATCAAGTTAGCTCATTTAAATGCTAATGTACACAGATCTGAGCAGTGAGCACACACACACACACACAAACAGAGTGCCCATAAAAAGTCTAAAGTCTGAATTAATCTATGCCTTATCTAAGTCATGCTGCTGTCAGCACGGGGACGTCCCAGTTCAGAATGACGGCCCCAAACGGTTTGGGGTACAAAGCGGGAAAAGTGAGAATTGTTAGCAAGAAGCTAGCCAGGTGATGAGAATGGTGTGAGCAATAACTCAATACAGGAGCTCCTTACAGGTACATCCTCAAACCTCTTCTCTACATCCTCTACACTCATGGCTGCTTAATCTCCATCATCACATTTGCTGGGTTTCATCTTCTTCATCAATAAGACAGCATGCATGGGGGAGTTGGAGAAGCAGACATTGCGGTGTCAGAGGAAACTCTACCTCACCTCGACCTCCCTGTCTCTCCGGCCTCTTTACTTCACCGCCTCACTGCATCGCACCTGCTTCTCTACCTCACCGTATCTCACCCATCTCTCTACCTCACAGTATCTCACCCACCTCTCTATCTCACTGTATCTCTCCTGCTTCTCTACTTCACTACCTCATTGTACCTCACCCACATCTCTACCTCACCACTCTACCTCACTGTTTCTGACCTGCCTCACTAACTCACTGTGATTTTTCAGCTCGCAATGCTTATTTGGAATATGCTTTGTTTTCTACATATCTCTGTTAAATTACTTTTTGTGTTTCCAAGTTGGGAGCCACAATCTGGCACTGATAGCAGCATTATCCTGGCTTTTGCTGCAGGCCACAGTAGTGAAAGGAACCTGATGTTCTGATGTAGATTTTCTGTTCATGTTCAACCTTTAGGATAGCAGTTAACATAATCTTTGCACATATCAGCAAAAACGCTAAAACCCCTATATACACACTGCAGTGAACTGTGCATCATCACCAATTTTACTCAGCGGCTAGAAACACAGAAAAGCAGCAATACAGCTAAACAGAACACAGACTATAAGATCAAAGCTGTGTTTGAGCACTTAAAGCATCGATATCCTCACTTTCACTTGTATTTTTTATTTTCCATTTTTGCCAAACCCCATTTGTCCTTTTGAAACAGGAGGGTTTTGTTTTTGCCTTCATAACTGATATATGTAAATGATCTCTCTTCTGATTGGCAGCCCTGCATTGGGCTGAAACACAATAAGCAAGGCTACACTACGTAGCTGCATTGATTAATGTAAGTAAAATGGCTAATTTCTGAGGGGTTGTTTCCATATAAGGGACCTTGGAACCCGGGAAAACTTTCAGGAGAGCCTCCAGCCTCAAGTGGTTGGGGAAAACCCGCAGAGAAAGGGGGTCCAGAGATCGACCAAGTGTTGAGTGCCAGGCAAAAGAGCACAAAACAGTGAGTGTGCAGGAGAACAAAGACTATTTTACACCATTTTTATTTGTTAATATCAAAAATTGTAAAGAAAATGTTTCAACGTGTTATAAAACTGAACTTTGAATAATTTAAACAATGTAATATCAATGCAAAACAATGAACCAAAACGTACATAAATTCCCTATGGAGACGAACTTCTCACCCCATTATTAAGCTATTATACTGAAGCCTGGCCTCTGTACTCTGCTGACAGTACAACATCATTAAGTACCATCATCGCTACAGGGACAAGCCTCTTTAACCTTGAGACTGCAGTGAATGCAGGTGGTTTCAGCTCACTCAGCAAAGCTGAGTCGACCCAGAGGCTCAACAACAAACTGCAAATCTACAGTCCGGCACAGCCAGAGAAAGATCCAGCCAGGGAACATCTCACTGAAGAACTGAAACAGAGAAGTTATATCAGACAAGCAAATCATAGAACAAATACACGCTCCATCAACACGACAGCTACCCAGGAGTCCTCTAATCTGATCTGAGCTCTCCTACATGAATCACACTGTTTTCTGCAGAAATTCCTATCGACAGACATGAGGGAGAGGTGGGATCTGTTCTATTTAAAACACATGACTCATTCTAATGGAGTGAGACACATTCAATGGTCATGTAATTAAATACCAACAAACAAAATCTAAATGTACCACATATCCTCTAGAGGAAATGTTTCAATACGGAATGTTCTTGCCAGCTCCACAGGACAATTTCGAGTTTAACTCATACAATATAAAATAACATAAAATAAAGTAAAAAATAGTACAAATGTCTGAAAATAATCACACACACACTTAACGGTGTGCAAAAGTAGCCTGCATCAACCATGTAGGATGATTTAATTGAGATAAATAAAAATATCACAGACCACATTAGACCACGGCACTGTGCAAATGTCTTAGGTGTGTGTTATAATGACTGTGTCTTTCTGCATGCAATGAGGACATGCAAATAAATGCAAAGAAACAATAAGCAGTAAAAATGATCAGGATTTGTTGTATTTTTTAAAAATAGTCGATGTAGTGTGAGCTGGTGAGGAGAACACAGGTTCGGTTCCAGACTCCTCAGTTCCTCCGGTTGTTGTTTGGATTTGTAAAACTCCATCAGCAGCTCCTGATTTAATTTAATGAAAGACTGGTTGAGTCAAACCAGGATTCTGATAAAAAACTACAAGGAGCGCAATGATATTGTAGACAAATATTCATTTACTGTCTACTGTTATTTACATTTATACTTTTTAGTTATATTTTGCATATTTAGTAAAATGAATGTGAAAAAACACTCTTCATCTAAAGAGTTTTTAAGTCTTAGTTTCACAGATGTGCACTTTAAGATAGTGAAGGCCAGAGGGTTTGCTGATTTTTTCATTGGGATGTAACCTTGAGATTAGTAGAAGGGTCAAACTACATTCCTCAGCTCGTCCCCATCATCAAATAAACTACAGACTGGCTGGGTCTGATTTTCTCCAAGGTGATCTGTAAACGTCCAGAGAGACTGACCAATGCCAAGCGTACAAATTCTGTCAGGCATTTTCATTTGAGCAATGAAGCGCTTTCCCCCTGGCTGGCAGAGGCCGAATGCTAATGTCCGGATGTGAGGCTACGCTACTCAAACCGGGCTGATGTCAGTGACTGAGCAGGAACTGCAACTTCAGCTGCCTGTCCAAATCTGCAGGACTGTATGATGGATTCTGACTTTGAAAAATACGGCAAAGCTAGATACTCAGCTTCATTATTAACACCACATCAGTCATCTTATTTATTTACATAATATTTTTTGTATCTACACTATATGGTATTGGGAGGTCTAACCATTATAGCAACATTCAACATTCACTATGCACAGATTTCGAGTTGGTACCCATTTGAGGCTAAAACAGCTTCCATTATTCTTGGAAACCTTTTTTTGGAGTTTCTTTGGGAATTTGTGCCCATTTAATCTGTAGAGCATTTATGAGGTCAGGCACTGATGTTGGATGAGAAGTCCTGGCTTTATGTTTCATCACAAAGTTGTTGAATGTGGTTTAGGCTAGTCAAGTTCTTCCACACCGAACTAATCCTACTAAATCTTTACACTCCAGGTGTGTCCCAATATCTTTGTCCATATAGTGTAAGCATAATTTTATAGTTTGGTTTGGTTTAACATGACAGATCAGTCAATTCCATGCAGTTTTGAGAGGGAATATCAGCAGGAATGAGTGCTGTCTGTTGAACTGGATTCCAAATCAAAGAGATCAACACCAGTACTGGGAATATCAGCAGGAATGAGTGATGTCTGTTGCACTGGACTCCAAATCAAATAGATCATCACCAGTACTGAAGAGAAGATGCAACTGGAATTCAGGGTCAGAAGACCCAGAACTGAGCAGTCGAGCGTTAAGATTTAGAGACCGGTCCATTGATCCATGGCATGGTATGTTAAACCTCATTTACCAGATGGTTATTCTATGTCTATTTCGAAGTTTACTATGTAGCTATTTTAACAGTTAGGCTACATCAGTTTCCATGTTAGTGCAACACTCTCTTCCATTGTAAATCTACATCAGTTTCCATGTTTACTCTACACCCATTCCCATGGTTTCGATACACCAGTTTCTGTTGATGTGCTATATGGACTTCCATGGTTATCCTACACCAACTCTCCTGATCGGGCGACTGCCATTTAGATGAGCAGGTTTCATAGTAACACTACACCATTGCCATGGTTACACTCCCCCATTATATTCTTAAAATGCAGTTTCCCTGGTTGCACAACCCCATCGTCACAATACCCCATTTTCAAGATGACAAAGATAACCTTCACCCTACCTGCCCTGCACATTCCAGAAAAGATCACTTGCAAAAAAAACTGCCGTTATAATATTAACTGTATTACTAATTAGTGTAGGTAGAAAAAGACACAAACATGAGTGATCATATTTAATGACCAAATAGACTGTAAAATACATCAAAACTAAGGGTCAGTGACCTTCACCCAGCAAACAATGTCCATTGTATGCATAATGAGAGAATAAAAACCTTTCAAAAAAGGACTTTTAACTGAACAATTACTTTGATTGTGTAATTAAACTGCTCTGTTTCAAAGACTGTTTCCCCTTGAAGGAAGTGATTTGTCCATCGCTGTACCAGGCCGGGACACGCAGAGTGTCCGGAGATACCAAAACAAAGCCCCTTCACAGGGCAGCGGGCAGACGCGGTGCTAAATTAGCCCGTCTCGCTTGAAGTGCATAATTGCAACTGTCAAATTTCATTAGTGCTTTTGAAAGGGGTCTGATAATTCCTCTGTATTTGGCTGCTCTTTCATGTGCAAAGTAAACAGCAGTCTCACATGAAAGGGATGGAACAGACAAATTTGTGCAGCCTTTGTTTGTGCCTCCGACTCCCAAAAAAATGCACATTGATATTAATCATCCTCAATTCTGATCAAAGAATAAAGAAAGCTGCGTCGTCTCATGTTCTCACTGGACATCAATGTGATTAAACAATTCTGAAGTAAAGAGATGCTGAGGAAAATCGGATTCGGACACTACACTGCTGTAAAGTTACTGCTGGTTAAACACCCAGAGGAGGAGCCTGCAACTAGACTCTAGGTTTGAGTCTCAGCTGCGTCACATGCCCGAAAAGAGCAGAAAAAGAATACAGTCAGTCATGTTCTTGCTGGAATGAAGTTGCCAGAGTATACGCCAGTTAATCCAGAAGATGCATGGTCAAGCAACAAAATGAACATTCCATTTATCTGGTAAAAGGAGCTTCCATTTCACCAATGCGACACTGTTGCATGAAACTTAATTTCAAGGCTCAATAGTCTACTTTCTCTCCAATCAGATTGAAATTCAATTGGCTCAAAATATCCAAATCAGCTTATAAACAAAAACCCCCTAGACCGCCACAGTTACTGGGCTAATATATCACATAAAATCTATATGCTCTCAATGAATGGTCTTAAGTAATTAGTTTGTGATTTGATCAACCCATACACAGTCATTATATAGCCATGTTCAGTAGTCTAAAGATACTCCACAAGGGGGAGCTCCTTGCCCTCAAATCACTGTTTTGGGTATCACTGGAAAAAAAAAGAAAGCAAGATCTCACCACTGTGGTATGTTTGCAGCCTCTTTTGTCTATAAAGTAAAATTAAATGTTTATGCCTGTAAAGGCGTCCATATGATTAAGAAATTAATAATCAAAGCAATTACTGGATTTCCAAATGACCAATGTATGAGAAAATAATAGAATCCCTTTTTATAGGAAGATGGCTGTTTAGACTAATTACCCTATTTAACTACTTGTGAAAATGCAATATATCATAAAGAGACAGTGAAAAATAACATGGCTCACCTAAAGAGCAAAGAAGTAGGCTACTGAATTAAACTCCAAAGAGAAACTCTGGTCAGGTGTCTGGGGACCTAAGGGTGCCTCTTTGGCCCATAATAAAACAAATGGGGGAGGGAACCCTGTACTGGGAGTGGCGCTGGTTGACAAATGTGGTTTGGAATGATGGATGCATTTACACTGGTATAAGACCTGGCTGCATCTCAGACCAACTCCTGGAATGGCTTGAGCGTCTAGATGTAAATCTCCTTTCATTTTTACTATTCATTCACCATCCTTGTGGACACTTTTGGCTGATTGAAACCCATGAAAACTACATTTTTACAAGTCCTTATTATTTACACTGTTAAAATGCGGTCATTCTAAACTCAAGAGAAATGTAGTTTTTCATTTCTTCCAGATTATGTCATTTAAACATTTTTGGCCAGCGCACTCAAAAATTGTCATTTTCTCTGTTCTCAGTGTTGCTGGGGCCAAAAATGGAAAGACAGTCTAAAATATGTAACTGATTAGTAACAACACTGATTTTTTAATGACATAAATGACATAATCTGGAATAAAACTATATTTCTTAAGTGTTGTGTTTAGAATGAAACCCTTTTAATCCACAATGTATGATTTGACAGTGTAAATAACAAGGAATTAAAAAAAAATTTTTTCATCGGTCTCCAGATCCATGAAAATTTCAATATAAAATATTCAACTTAAAAAGTCCAACAGAACAGACATTTCTTCATTTGAACTCAACTTTCACAACACCCAGACAGCTGCTTAAGACATCCTCTAACTGTGGATATTAAGAGGTGTCAAAGCAGCATGAGAGAAGCACTGCCAAAAAGAGGCAGTATCACTGACGGAGATTCTAGGCCTGCCAGTTTGGAGGAGAATCCGTCCCACCGGGCGAGGTTAATGAAGAGCAGGTCCTCGGGCCCCCTGCTTAAAAAGAGAACATTCATCAGCTAACAGGTCGCCATAACCTTCCCATCCCAAAAAGAGCTGCTTATCCTTGCACATCGTTCAGAGATCAAGACCACAGACTTCCCTCCACAGTCAACGTCCCGCACTTGAGAAAAATGACCGTCTGCACGGACAGAAGGACAAATGGCTCTTCTCTCATCTCAGTGTGCTTTTCAGTGGAAAGACTGTTAATCGCACTTTCAAAGATCATTACACTGCGATCTTGTATCTGAATCACTTTAAATAAGTGGTCTTAAATTATCATTCTAATTATTAAAACAATGTTTTAGCAAAGAAAATGACTGGAGTCCAAATTTTGCTTCCGTAATTTTGGTGCTGGGAGTTCAAGACCAATGCTGCTAACAATAGTCACACAAATCTAGTGAACAACGAAAAAAAAAAAAAACTGGAAAAATACATAATAACAGTGCTGGGCACGTTATTGCATTAATTAAGTTACATTATTTTAAAAGTTAGTTTTTCTGTGCTTGACCGCTTCATGACAATAATGAGAAATAGGAGAAATAGGCGAATGATAGGCTCCACATCTCGGCTGTTTTTTGGGGAGGATTATAATGGTTATTAAGCTATAATTGTTTTGGCACCCATGCTGTTTTCCTATAACAACCTAGATAAAACCTGAATGCCCTGCAGTGACATGTAGGCTACAGTTTTAGCAGTAATTTAACCGTAGGCTTCTGTGTTAGCAGTAAGCTAACCGTACGCTGCTGTGAATCTGAACACCTTAAACAAAGCATCAACTGAGGAGAAAGAAAATACAAAATCTCACATCACGTAGTTCTTTTTTTTATCTCATAGAAAGTGTTTGCTCACGATCCAGTCTGAATGGTTTATTATGTCAAATTTACATCAATATTGCATGAACAGTGTATTTAACTAACTTCAGCTAACATTTCCTGTGTGTGTGTGTGTGTCTTTGTAAATGTGTAAATGTGTGTGTGTCACACTATGGTCTGTGGACTGTTATTGAAGATATCTGATGTAGCAAATCCTGATAACATTTTAGTGTTTTACATTTGTCTTTATTATTTATAATGTATTATCCTAGAAGCTCAGACCCTTTCAAGCATGTATCTTTACATTACAAGCGAATTCATTACAGTTGCACACACATTTAAGGCTTTTGTTTGTGTTAACATTTTGAATCCTGGAATAACATTTGCTTTTTTAATGAAATCTTGGAACTCAAATGTGGTTTTTTTTACAATTAATCGAAGAAATCAACAGATTAACTGACCATTAAAATAGTTGTACATTATGACCTCACCCAAATCTTTTGTCATACATTCCCCAACTTTTTCACAATCCGCTCAAATCCCAATCGAATTATTCATTAAGGTGGTTTAGAACCCAGTATGACTTTTTGTAAGCTACAAAATGAACAGTGGCTGATTGCCTCATAGACTCTTGTACAATAAAGACCAAAAATGTATGGGCTGACTGCCTCTGTGGTCAGTCGAAACTCTGTGTTCAGGAGTTGGCATACATTAAATTATATTATAGATAATATTAGATTATTAGTTTTCAAGCCTGATATTTAGCTGCCGTCCCTTTGACTTATAAGCATTTAAAGTCAATGGAGTTTTTGTAAGTACAGGGAAATTACTGCCTGCTGATTTGCTACAGAAGGGGCTCTGCCGATCAGGTTCAAAAGTGCTGGTATATTCCTTTCATAAATGGGATAAATAAAAAAGAAATAATAAAAGTCCTACATATATTTCACCAGGCAACACAGGGAAAATTTGACCTAAATAGTACTGCTATTTGAAACCAAGACAACATGTCACTCATAAAACTCTCTCTCTCTCTCTCTCTCTCTCTCTCATACACACACACACACACACACACACACACACGATTAGGCACGCTCTAAGAAGACAACCAGCTGGGTCCAGCAGCCCTGCTCCAAGGGGGGCCCGGAAACACAAGCATCCATTAGCAGCTTCCAGAACAGCAGCTCAGGGCTAAAAGAGCGTCCACATATCTCCAGGTTTTCACACTTTGCATTTCAGTCTCAGAGCAACACTGGATTTATCTTCAGATACTGATACACACTAAAAGCACAATTATAACAGACCTGCTCACCTGCTCACCCCTGTATTTTGCTGCAGTAAGGTCCTCTACAATGCTTCAGATGTTAGAACACTGCTGTGAGGATTTGACCATATTCGGCCATGAGGGCATTATTGAGGCACAGATGTTGGATCAGTTCTAGACAATAAACCCCACTCCAGCCCATGTCCATTTTGTAAACAGTTCTGCATTATGTAGCTCTACAGCCAAACTCAATTTTAAACAGGTCCATACTCCCTATATATTATACTGCGTAAAAGTTTCTGGTTTGAAACTCAAATACTTCATTATTTATCTGGTATGGAATCGGTTTGGTTGCATGGATGCAGGGTTTTAATTCAGTATGTACAGAAAAGAGGTCCATCTGATGTTTGAGCCCAGTGGGAAAAGGTCATTTGGTGATGTAGTGAGGAAAATAACTTACAGAATTAAGCCTTTTGCATGAAACGATGCTATGAGTTATTCTCTATTAAATGTAAAATTATAATGAAATGACTTTAATTTATAATGACCAACCTTTAGCTCCTGAACGACTGCAACACTCTCTAAACCAGCATTTCCCAAAATGTGAGCCCCGACCCTAAAGCTCATTTGGGTCATGGAGCTCATTTACTATTAACAAACAAAATGTTCTACATTTTCAATTTTGTGATTAAGTTTGAAGTTACCATTAAATATTTACAATAAATATATACTTACATCTACTCAATGTGTACATACATGCATATATATATATATATTAGAGTTGTAACGATACACAAAACCCACGAATCAGTTCATTTCACGATTTTTGACTCACGATTCGGTTTGTATCGTGATTCATTTGCGTTGGAGAGGAAAAGTTCTGAGGCGCCATTTTGTTTGGAGACACCTTATCTTTACCACAAAATTATAAACCAATATTCGCTTAAATACCGCTTCCTTTCCATTCATACTGAGAGTCGAGATGTCGAGTTGGAGGAGTCAACTAGTCTCTCTCGGTTCACTGCTCCATTCAAACAAAAGAAACTCCGCCCAGCTGCCCGGAGCCACAAAACTCGCTCAAAACCAGCGGTGGAGCTAGACTTTTTTACAGGGGGAGGCCACTGTTATTTCAGGGGGTCCACACACACACTGTACTCAAAGTTTAAATAATCAATTAAGGAATTCAAACGTTTTATTTGGAAAAACAATGCTGAGTTTATCAACAAAAACATTAGCATAAAAAAAAACAACCTAACAAAATACTGCAATTAGACACAGCAGACATCAAACAGACCCGGATCTGAAAATAAAAATAAGAACACAGTTACTAACTGATCCCAGGTCTGTTTAAAAGTCTGTGGTTCTGATGAGAACTGGCCAAACATTTCAGGAATTCATCCATGTTGAGGGATCATGCCCACACACACACACACACCACAGCGGGAAGGTCGACACTGCTCATGCTCTCACACACAGGCACGCACACACACACAATGCAGGTTACAGGCAGACACTGCTTGGGCGCATGGATCTCGATCGTCTGAGAGGCGGAGCACCGGAGACTGGGACCCATGACGTCACCAAGACCACCGAAGAGGCGCTCCGGCCAAATTCATATTCGGGTTTTATTTGTCACATACAGTGTCATACAAGGTACAACATGCAGTGAAATGCTTACTGCAGCCCGACCTTAAAAAACTGTAAAGAAAA
>JBBMFX010000037.1:20187218-20201435 GCA_037832545.1 Rhabdalestes septentrionalis | reverse complement strand
GTCTGACATCAACATCAACAACAGTTCAGTATGGTGAGTTATAACTGTACCTTTCACTGTATATCTTTATTTAAAGAAGCTAAATTATGGTATTAATGTCTGTTCTGAGGTCAGATGACCTCTGTCAATAATAACAAGTCTTCAAACGACTTATGTGCCCTGACTGGTGTTCATCCGTGAGTGAGTAATGACCTGCCTGGTATGAGAATAACAGTAATTTTTAGCAGGTGTGACAATAACAACATTATCATCATGGGAAGTGGAGTCTTTACACCATCATATAGGCTAAAACGCCTTTTACTTTCTCCACCAGTTTCAGGACCTAAGTTGCCTTTGTTATCCTCCAGAAACCTGAGCTTATGGACCTGGAGGCTCTCTTAGTTCATTTTGCACTCGGGCCACTGCAGTAAACGCCCTCAGCCTGGTGTCAGGTTTTATTTTATACCTCTCCTTGGCTTCTCAGGGTCCTCTATAGTCTGGCAGGACCTAGAGCAGTGTCTTCTGAGCAGACTGTACTCTGACTGACCTCTCTGTAGATCCAGATGGAAAGTAAACACGTCTCGGATAATGTCACTCACAGGGACAACATGGGAAAACGTGATCAGGATTGGAAATGAAACTGTTCCCTGCTCTTCATTCTACCTTAACCGGGTTAATGACGAGTTAAATTTTTCTGTAAAAATTCCACAGGTGCATGGGCTTGATCCATTTGCATTATACCTATTGGTTTAATTTCATGCCAAATTTTTACTCCCATGAAAGAAATGTTTATAGATCATATTCTTGGTCATAGTCCCATTGGTTGTATGGCATTAGTCATAACAAACACAACAAGTGTGTTTACCATGTGTAACCTACTTTTATTTGTCCCTGTGTCCATATTCCACTCAGCATTTCTGGCATTTCTGCAATTAACAGTAGTTTTGAAACATGTTCTGCTTCTGCCATCACCATCCATCGCTAGATTTCTTTTTTAGACACTTTGTGCTCTGTCAGAGAACAGGTTAAACCAGTCTAGCTGTCTCGTCCACGCAGATGAACAGATGCTTTGAGAGCTATGCCTCCAGTATAACTAGTTTTTTCCCTTTTGGACCTGAGTGCATAAAACAACAACAACTTTACGTAATGGGTTGTTGAGTCGATGCCTTTATTTGTAAGTACCCTCTGTCACGCGTATTCTTGCCTACCTAATGATGGGGAAATGGACATTTTGTTCTTTTCTCAAAATGAACATTTTCTTCTTTTCTAAAAATGGACTGCGTTCTTTTCAGTCCAGTCCAGGAGAATAAACTACACCAGTTTGCTTCAGTGTAAAAATGGCAGTTGTGGACCTCACCAGTATTAGCTCTATCTTAGGAGCTCTGAGATGTTATTGTTTTGACTACAGTTCTGCGTTGGCGTTTCCTCGATGATAGTCCTCATTTCATTCATGACAGCTCAAAGGAAATGGAGTGGTTTCCTTACTCTGAGGTAACGGTTAACATCCACATCTGATATAAATACACATACCACATCAGGGACGGATGCCGTGAGCAAACCCAGCTGTCTGTGATGACCAGACTTTATTTCCAAATTCTGTGTCTAGACATTCGACAAAGCAAATCATATTCAGTCATTTGTTTTAATTATACAAATCCAGAATGAGTCTCTTTACCAAGCTAGGAATTTTTTTTCATGGCATCAGCAGAGACGGCAGTTTGGAGACAAGACCATGTGGGTCTCGGTTAGAGATTAGTGTGAACTGTAGGGAAGAGTGTATATTTCTCTGAGTGTTTGAGATTTTGTGGGAAGGCAAACAGCTGTTTCCAGTTAACTAAGGTAAGGGTTGGGCAAAATGATATGTTAGCCTGTCATTACTGTGATAAATGACATGCCTGTCCACTTTATAATGTAGATATGACGAGTAACCTCTGGAAACTTTTAGGCTGGTAAAAGAAAAGTGAAAGTTGAAAGTTGGATATATCTGTGATCTCATGAAGAGAGGGACAGTTATTGTTAGTTATCTTCTTAAGGTAGATATTCATCTGCATGCACCATAAACGGACAGATTTAGACCAATTATGGATGACAGCCGGTGTGTAGCAGCTGAATGAACAGCATAGTAAGGAATAGCATATTGGATGGCCTTCCATCACATTTTACAAATATTAAATAAAAAGTAGATGTACTCATATCTATTAGTTATTTAGTTTACTGGTTATGTTGTATGTTATGTTGTGGCTCTCACATGTCTTGTGAAGGTATATAGTGTGATCTTTAGACGAAATTTAGACATTTTTCAGCTCGTTCCCTGTAAACGTCACATTGCCAAGCTGGGAGGGTGAATGCAAAAATGTGCTTCCTTTAAGATGCATTTACATTCCCGCCAATTCAACAGCTCAACACGCTTGGAGGAGATCATTAACTGCCCTTTTCGTTCTGTGTACTGTTGGACTGGCACAGATGGTTATGGCATTTCTGTGGGTGAAACTCATGATTTACACAAAATGTTCGCATAGCTTAGACTGTTAATGTTGTACTTTCACCATATCAGCAACCCTTAAAGTAACTTTAATACCATTGAAAGTACATTACCTGTCTCAGTGGCTCTGATTATGTTCTGTTGTTGGTGCACTTTAGGCTTTTATATATAGCCTAAAAGACAGTTTTGAGCCAAGCTGAGATAGCTTTCCTGTTTGGCCTGCGTGAAAGAGAAGCAATCATTCAGTCGGACTGTCTGGGGCAGCAGACAGCTCTTTTTGCTCCTTTTCTTTGTCTTTGTCTCTCTCTCTCTTTCTCTCTTTCTTTCTCTCTCTCTCCCCTCTCCCTCTTTCTCTCTCTTTCCAGATGCTGAATAGTAGGTCAGTATGGCAGCATATGTTTTACGTTAAGGTCTCCAGTGGGGAGGTGTGTGCCCCCCCCACAATATACTCACACATACACACGCACACACACTCTCACACACACAGGCACAGATTTTCGAAACCTGCTCTTTGCACTTTGCCTTGCTCTGCAGCTGCATTTAACTTCTTCACTAAGATGTCAGGCTGCATCGGAGCTGTTGCCTACAGTTTGTTTTCGAATGTATAATAAAAGCCCCAGAGGAGATTGCGGTGTTCTCCTGGTTACTACCAGATCATATTTTGATGTTTAGGTTTATGCCATTACAAATGAAACATGGCACGGATTGAACTAATTGTTCAGTGTGCAGTTCATTAAGTGTGTCATTTTACTGCGATGCATAAATAAATAGTCCTGACCACCCGTCCATATGCCACACATGGGCTCATATTCTGCCAGAATGATTCATACATTTTTTATCTCCGCTCTTTACCTCACATACTGAATCTTTATTCCATGGTGTGTTTCTGAATAGCTGTTACTGTTGGCTCTGGCCCTGTTTTAGGAGTAGCCATTCCCTGGAAGCGATCACAGTGGCAGGTTTTCTAGCCAAACCATTAAACTCCACATTTCTTCAGCAACTTACACAAACGGTATACAGACTGTATTCTCTCTGTCTCATATCGGACAGAGTTATGGCCTCAGCGCTTCCTCTGGAGACAGAGAACTAGACTGGAAAGAGCGTTTCACTGTTTCACTGTAATGTACAGTAGAATCTTAGTCATGGCAATGGTACTCAGTCTCATTTCTTCCCTGAAAAGATGTGAAAGAAGTGCAGACTGGTTTTCATATGGTGCATTCCATTGAGGTGTGGTGAAATTGTTCACTAGAGTGTGTGTAAATATGCAAACCACCACAGTTGGACACCATGTGTCTCCAAAATGGTAATTTTACAGGATTAATTTTCAAAATAAGTTCAAGAGATTTTAACAGGCAGTTATTAAACATTTCAGTTTTTTTGCAGTGTAAACAACTGCAATGACTGAAACTTTCCAAAGATGTCAATAAATTAAATTAGCTTTCTTAAGGAAGCCATTCACTGTATCTAGCTGATAGTAATCAGTATTCAAGTGCATGCAGATGAGCCTCCTCATCCTCACAGTGATCAGTGAACCCCAAGCATGAGCTGTTCCTTCAGCAAATGTCTCGAACTAGCCAGCGAGGGACAACAGATGAAGCACTTTGATCGTAAATGTGGTGCACCGGGCGGCTTCTCGTCAGCCCAGCACGCATATGTTTGCTCATAGACAGCGCAGGGCTTTGTTTGGACAGTTGCGAGTACTGTAACCATTTTGATCTTGCAGCCTTCCTCCAAATGGATCAATCCTTGATTTAGTTTTGTTTTTGCAAAGCATCAGCAGTTTGTATTTACCAGCTGATCCTGCCGGTTTACAAAGAGCTAATGGTTTGCAGCCTTATTTGATATCTTCCCAAAGCAAACATGACCAGATGCGCGGTATCTGTGATTTTCCTTTGCCGCAGAAGGCCTCAGGGCCAAAATTCGTACTTTTTTCGAGATCCTTGAAAGGAAGATATGTGGCATTGGGTCTCTCTTTAAAATAAACTGTATTTACAATTGGATTTTTTTTTTCTTGCGACAGTGATGAAAGCTAGTTACGACCAGGTGGTATAATTGCAAAAAAAATTCCCCTTCCTCTCCTGCAGTTCCGCAGGTTTCACAGCATGACCTCAATCACAACGAAAGCTTACCAGAGCTGGATTTGCATGCTGAGTCATCGTAGTGTGGAGTCAGTAAGAGGAGGACACTTTCCCCCGAACCAGGAGGCATGACTATTTTTAGCGCTTTCTAATCAATGCTTTCTGTTCAATTTCTGCTTTTCTGAACACAATAAAAAACTTTTCCAATAAGCCAAATGGGGTTTGGACTAGTCAGTCCAAGTTTTAAGTACTGCAGACAACCCTACAGTGTGTTTGCATGTCTGAAAAAAGATTTGAATAATTGCTGTGTTCTGAATGTGTTTCTTGTATGTGAAGTTGAATGACGCCGAATGAGCTTTCGGCCCTTCGTCTTTGTATCTGAGGGCCTGTTTGCCAAACTTGGTTGTTCCCACACTATGTGACTTAATCAGCAGGCCTGTGCTCTGCGTGCGTCATGCCAACAGCAGTCATCCTGCATCACTTCCCTTAGGAAGTGAAAAATTAGGGCTAATTTAGGACAACATTGCTATTATTCGAGTGTGTTACCATTTCATTAGTATATGGTACTAATGAACTTGCGCCCAGTGTACATTTTATTAGAAACACCTGCCACAAATGTCTACTTTGTATGTTTTAAGTTACAGCCTCTAGGCCCAGTCTAAGTAAAGAGTGGTCGATCATTCCCAACAGAGAAGCTCTACAAGTGTACAAATGTGTATAGTTTATCTGGCACCTTGGCATTTCTAAGGTCTTTGAAATGTTTATGCCTGTGCATAAATATACAAATAAACAGAATCAAGTAAATTTGATATCTTTTGGAAAAAGATGGTTAAAGTTTGTATTTTTGTCATGTCTGCCGTCTTTAGATTTCATACACAGGTGTTTATATTCGCCTCTACCTGTCCTTTCAAAGATTTCAAGATGTTTTTGACCAATCCACAATTTCAGGAGAGCTGCAGCAGTGAGTCTCAAAGTGTGATTATTCTGGTGGAACAGATAATCAAGGTTTAGGGAATGGGCCCGAATCTGAGAGTTGGAAAGTCTGAATCTACATGGCAAAAACACATCATCCCGCATTCTCATCTCACACTCACTCACTTTTCAGTTCATAAAGCCCTTAATGGAATGTTTTCTGTCATTTTGAAATCAGTCCAGTGATTTCAGTCTAGTATGTGTCTGTTCGTAAATATAAGTTGCAATGACATCGCGCTCAGTAAAATGTAAATGTTTGTGCTGTATTTCAGCCCGCACAAACCCAAACCTGCGTACTTGTGACAAAGTAGCCATCTGACCTGGGGAGCATTATTCAAGCATCGTTTAAATCAGGGGCTCTAATGGTTCTAATTTTACAGCTGTGTGGTCGAGATGTAGTCATGACCCATGCTTGGTTAGGAAAGTCCAGTTCCAGCTCTGTGCTACACATCAGGGGAAAACAATACGGGCAAATATATTTTCCTGGATATTCAACATTAATAATAATAATCTGTGATTATTTGTAAATGTAAACAGCCAGTTTATAAATATTTTAAATGGTGAAATGAAGCAGAAATCGTATTTTCTTAACTTTGATGTGTTCTCGTGTTACTGATGTTAGACAGCCAGACCAACTCCACCCTACACGGGACACATGGGGTAGTATTTGTCAGAAACTCTGCTTGTTCTGAGGTGCTTTCTTAAAACCCTTAACCGTTTTTACCCTCCCTAATTTCAGAATCACAAAATTACTCGTTAGCTAAGTGTCTTGTTGCTTTGTGTCGTTGTGAGTGAATGGCTAGACCTCTTCCTCCATGATTAACAGGCCAAAGGCATACATCATCTCCTAGTTTACCACAATATCAAAAGAGCAGGATTTTGTTGGTAATGTTGGGCTGGTTAACAAGACAAGTAAATTTTTCGATTTTAGCACATTTTATAATTTTATTTCCTAGGCGTAATGAACAGTGTAGCTTTCAAGTACACCGATGTCATTTCATCTCAAGGAACATAGTATTGATTTGTATCAGCTGTTTTAGAGGATGTAAAACACTATGCACTGGGAAGGTGCTACAGGCCTGGAATTGGGAGGCACTGGTGTAATCAGTGTAAATAGGCAGTGTTGAGTGCAGCTCTCAGAGGGGCATTACACATTACTCAGAGGGGCGTTCCGGGGCACCTCGCTGCTTACCAGCGCCCATTTCCCGTTGGCCATGAGTAACAGCCTTTAACCGGCAGCATTCCTGAGTACAACCCTGTTTATTTTTCCCTGACTCTGCCATCGTCAGAAACACACACGCACAAGCAGCTCAGGCCACAGAGAGTCACTGCAGTCAGCCCAGGCCTCCACAACATTCCAGCCAGTCTCGTTTACAACAGAGATCAAGACGTTTTTATCGTGATCTCAGTTTTGCTTACCCTTCCCAGTCCTCCAGCTCAGCAGCTATCAGGGACAGAGGAAAGCTAATAGGAATGCTGTCAGTTCTTTAAATTCATTCATTTAAAAAGTCAAAGCATTGTTCACCTGAACACAAAAAGCACTCTGTTAGGTTCTTTCATTTTTGTATGCATGCAGTACACTGTAGAAGCATATGGGGCGATTTGGCTTGTGTTGGAAAAAAAGAAATGTGTTTATAATAAATAAATTATAATGTCAAAAATTCACTTAAATGTAAATATGAAAACCTGATTTGCTAAAGAAAAAAAGATTTATTGTGATAATATCCAGCACTGTATTACATCAATACAATGCCAAATGTCAGTAGGAGAAATTCAATGGGAATTAAATGGGAAGTTGCATTTGAGATGACTTTGAGAGTGGTGTGTGTAAAAATTCATTTTAATAATACATGGGAAAAATATACCCCCGTCGATGAGTCGTTATATTATAATGTTGTGGCCAAATATTGTGACAACATTGTGTCATTTGGGCCAAATATTGTGACAACATTGTGTCATTTGGGCCAAATATTGTGATAACATTGTGTCATTTGGGCCAAATATTGTGATAACATTGTGTCATTTAGCACACCTGATATTTACGCATGTTGCAAACCTAGGACTTCAGCTGTAGGCAAGGTGAGAGGAACCTGCAGAAGGATCAGTGTTTAGATGGATCAAACAAAGATCAAATTACTAAGCAAACTAAAAAAAACCTACCAAAGATTAGATTGCAGACCTGACCACATGTCAACAGCACTTACCTCAAGTCAGCACCACCCTGGCAGGCCAGTTCAACTGGCCCTTCCATTCCTTTTCTAACTTATAGGGCGTTTTTGTTTTCACATGCACTGCCCATTGTTAGGCTGGTATTGGTGCAGGGCGTTGGACGCAAAGTCAAGGAAGACTCCTCTGAAAACTCCTCAGAAAATCAGGCCACAGGCAGACAGCTGAGGGGAGGCAAGACGCTCTGTTTAGTTTAATCAAGTCCCCAAGCATGCCTTTGATTAACAGCTTCATTAGGAGCCTCTCATGTGGGCTAGTAAAAAGGGCCTCGGTCGCTGTGTATCTCTATGAATCTGTGGAAAATTTGTTTAGACAGGCCTGGTTTATGAGGCAGCAGCTAAAACGCAGTGGAGATGAAGGCTTCTCGTACACCATGCACCTAGTAATCACATGCTTTCTGTTTTCCATGTCTCAACCAGGTTCCCAAAGCAAATACTCAACCAGTTAGGTGATGCTTATTTATGGATGAATGGGATCCAGCTGCTGGTCCTTACCTTTTGTTGCTTACTTTGTTTTTGTTTACTTTTTTGTACTGGCCTGGGATCAGTGGGACTTT
Source organism: Rhabdalestes septentrionalis (assembly GCA_037832545.1). Taxonomy (NCBI): domain Eukaryota; kingdom Metazoa; phylum Chordata; class Actinopteri; order Characiformes; family Alestidae; genus Rhabdalestes; species Rhabdalestes septentrionalis. The sequence goes on along the minus strand of JBBMFX010000037.1, from coordinate 20,193,142 downwards.
TCAGAAGAAAAGAGGTCAAGCATGCACTTCACAGGTGTGTAAAAGGGTGTGACTGATCTAAAAGTGTTGTTATACCTACCAATGTCAAGCAGTTAAAAAAAACCAATAACTGATTAAATCAGGCCTATATCATCAAGGTCAAAAAAGGCCTGTAACCTTAATGATAATTTATTGCCATATAAACAGCTGGGATGGATCATGATTTTGAATATCAGTAGATAAGTATATCTGTCATCTGCCTTAAATCATAGTCATGCTGGACTTTGCCCCACTGTTTTCGTCACTGGAGTGGGGTGGAAATTGGTTGATGGTCCTGAAATGGTGTGATTTTGAAGCATCCAAACGTTTTATTGTTTTATAAACCTGTATTGATTTTTGTACGTGTATTGATATTAATCTGAGCTATTATACATGTCGCAGGTTTTGTGACATAAGAATAAATAAATATACATATTGTACATATTGTACATATAAATATATAAATGATTATTTCATTCAATCAAGAATTGTTTGTGCCTTAGGAGGCAAAGTTATACCATGTTTTTGTTTTCTTTTTTGCAAAAAAGTGACCATCTTATGCCCTCTTGCTGAGTCACGCTTCCAAGGATCGCAAGTTAATGGAGTTAACGTTCCACAAAAAACTCCTGGAAGAAGGCTTCTCTTTTTATGTTCCTGCGTCATTCCCATCCTAGTCAGTTGTCTTTTTTTTCACTAGGTTCTTAATTTGTGTTCTGTCTGACTGCGGCTTCAGTGTAGTTTTTCCAGCTATATTCCTTCATTGTCCTCGCGTCTCTGACGCATTGGGGTGACCAATTTCTCCGTCTCGCTTTAAGCCTTTTCCTTCCAATCTGCTGTCTGCGTCTGAGATATCTGTCACATTATCGGCCTAGGCTATAAAAACGCCCGCGCTGAAAGGCTCTCTAAGTGTTTCTGGAGAGAACACATCTGCCCCATCATATCCATCGAGCTGCTTACCAGTAAATCTGGCCCACGTTTCAGGACCTGTTCCCTCCATTCAGATTTCTGTTAAACCAGACCATTTTATTTGGTCTGTGTTTAAATACCTTAAACACACACAGGCACATTCACTCTCAGTCCCTGATGTCTTTTCCAGCTCTAGTTCACTTTTTTGTATCTCGATCGGCTTTGATCTGGGAGGTCCTGTTTTCGTGTATCTGTTAAAAGGGACAATTAGTGGAGACCGCAGGCTTTGACTTATGCTGGACTGGAAAGGACCAAGCAGCCATTTAGCATACTTTTCAAAATAATGGCCCACAGAATATCAGCCACTATGACATACCAAACTGACTTTTTCATACCAGAGACTTTAGAAGAAAATGGGTGGCTGTGCTTGATTTGAAAACAGACTTGTTTATTTGCTAATGTCTTCATCTTTAATGATCTGTTAATGTCTTCATCTTTTAATATGTTTTTTACAGCCGCAGGGTCAGATTGTGGAGTTGGCTTTTAGGATTTTAAGTGTCAATAACACTAGCAGAAGTAATGCTTTAAACTAGGGATGCTCCGATCAGGATTTTTGCCACCGATACCAAGTACCGAAATTTTGTCTAGGTGATCAGCTGATACCAATGCCGATTCTGATGCTTCAAGTTTTTATATTTGATATGTAAGCTCTTGGATCACCATTAACTTATAAATGTTATAAATGTTATAAATGTATAAATATAAGTGTACTATAAATGTTGCCTTTGTAAATTTTTGTTATAAGTTTACAGAAGTAAATCTAATGGAACACAAACGGCAAATAGCGAATTTTTCATTCTTTCTCGAAACATCACAGTAATTCCAAATCGGCGATGACATGACTGCGGCGCCAAAACCTTTACCTCCCCGCTCATCGTGTGCATCCTCACGCATTGACGTCATCAATTGTGGTTCCTAAGACGGGCAGAGTTTAACGAGTACCGTTCGAGTCATAAAATGGGATTATCGGCCGATACCGATCTTCAGCCGATCGATCGGAGCATCGCTATTTAAACGTACATGATTCAAATTATTTCCACATGTAAAAGAATTGCTAGGTCAGACATTATCATGAAATCTAGCTCGTGATTAGTTGCCATATAAAAATAATTGGGATTAACTGTTAAATTGCAGCATGAGGCTGAATTTCTCACAATTCCTGGTTAGCTTTCCTGCTTTCTAGCTACCATTTTTTTGTAGCTAAAACTTTAAGTGATATAATGCACTATTTTATGTGCACACACAAATGTCTTCAATTATGCAGAACCATGTAGTCAGTCAAGCAAAGCTTACATGTTTGACTGGAAAGTGTAAACAGGTGAGCATCAGTCATCTGTTCACAAATTCCATCATTGAAAAGAGTTTCTAAAATGCAAATAATCAAAAAAAAATTACATTTCTACATACCTCAGCTGTAGATGATCAGACAGAACATGTTTGGTGTCCCAGTTTTTCTGCTTCACATTACTGCTGTGTTTACAAAGCAGTCATAAGAAGGACTGACATTGGGTTAGATTCCTCTGTATTTACGAAGGTCATGGTCACAAAAACTGATTCTCAATAAACACTTCTACTCCTGAGCTGGTTTGTGAAAACAGAACCTGTTACCTGCAGTGTTTGACAACACAGTGACGTTTAGTTAGACAACACAGACTTTTTTACAGCTCACAGTATGTCATACTGTGACCTAAATCACATCCACAAGTTTGCTCCACCTTAATGAAGAGGTGGATTCATTTAAACAAAATATATTCGGCGATTGCCTAATTCTGTAACTATTATTTTTTTCTGATGATGATATAGAGCTATTAGAAGATTCTTTGGACATTTTAATTCGGAATCTATTTCTCTTAAAAGCTGGGATGCAGAGACAGATCTAAATGCTGGGACTTATAGTGAATAATGTAGAAAATATTCATTCAAATTCTAGCCTGTATTAAGAGGAACAGTCTTGCAACAATGGAGGTCATAAATGTACATGAAGTGATTCATCTACTTCCAGTTGGCTGGAAAAAAACCCAAAACTGACGGGTGATCCAGAAATACTTTGGCAGCTGACACTTGGTCATCGTGTCGTCCGAGGTAATCATTAGATTCACTTCCCCACCAAATTGAATTTAATCTGTTGCATGTTTTTCCACAGTAATAATAACAGGCAGGCTGACTTTAGAAATGTTGGCACTGAGTTTTCCAAGCCGTAACCAGACGTTTCTCATCTACTCCCATCTTGTCTTAAATTACATTCCCTGCTGGCATTGTCTCTGGAGGCACTAAAGGTACCTCCAAAGCCTCCACCCTTAGCCTACAGGCTCTTTCAAATTTTCTGAGGCTTGTGTACCAGTAATCTGACTACTATTCAGTGGGACCTTACCTCATACATAATCACCAAGCTTAAATACTGCTGGATTATGTAAGTTAAGATTTAGACTCCTCCCCTGGAGCTGTGCTGTGTGGGGCTCTGGACCAATAATACATTTTTAAACGAGTAAGCAGAATGATGTATTTGATCCCCAGTATGACCTGTGGTGTGATCTTCTCTCCTCTTTCATTTTCTTTCCCACTTTATAAAAAATGTTGTCGCACAAATCTCATTGTAAAGACTGCAGAGACAGGTTTTCCTTTGAAAATAAGTATAATAATAAGGGGGCCCAACTAGAAAACTGTCCCAATGTTTGGCATTAAAGCTCCATGGATTTATTAGCCAATAAACAGGACACATTTGCAAGATTACGCCACACACTACCCCTGACATAACAACATTTATAATGTATGAGTTTCTACTGTACATCTGAGTTCAAGAAATGTGACTGCTCACAACTGACAGTTATGTGATATCAGTAAAGCAACTATTTTATATGGCTAAAATTGATTTTGAGAATTTCAAGCTCTTTAAAATTGACATGAGTGATAATTTTCTTTGCTGAGTCATAATGCTGAGATATGTTTAAGGAGCTCAAAGGAAGTGTTTTGACATTGGAGCTGACCGTCTGAGTGTTTAAGTTTTTCCACTGTTGCTATATTTTGGCACCTTCTCATCCTTGGTACGGCAGTGAAAACTATTATCCTAGTGATTCAGTGCAGAGGGCTGATGCCACTCAGACAGAGCACGTGCCATCAGGACTCTGGGCAGTTTCTGTCAGTCATTTTCCAGAACCACTTAAGACCATGAGGTCTGTTGAGCTTAGATATTGGGGCTGATGCATGTACCATAACTTGCACCACAAAAATATAGTGGAGGTGTTTGTTCTTCCACACCATTTATGAACTCCCTGGAATTGGTTGAGTAATGTTTTGACTTTTAACATTGCTAACAGTACGTAGAAAATAGGTACCAATTAACATGATTTGCATTGTGCAAGTTTGCACTATAACTGTGTCAACATGAGCCTGCTGGACCAGAACTGTTTCTCTGAGCCTGTTTCATACTTTACAGGAGGATATTGTCTGACATGCTGGTGACACAGGGACCCAGGGTTAAAGGCGACAGGATTTTCTAACAGGCAGAACCCACTGCCCCTCCTTCAGGGGGTCCTAGTAGCTGAGCTGGTGGTCTAAGCCGATTGTTAATGATCACAATTTAGGTATTAGGGATCTTAGATGATTACAGGTTTTTTGCCAGTGTGTGGTCATCTGCAAGTCCATGAAAAGTCTTGATAATCCACTTGTAATACAGAACTTCCTTGTTTTGGGGTGAGGCAGACACTCTTCACTCTTCTTGCTTAACTTATATATAGGTTAAAATGTAATTTGTTTCCATTCTTATCTTTATAAATAACAGTTTATGCGGTGTCTGGAGCTGCATTTGCAAGATTACTTAAAAACTCAAACAGGGAATGAACTAGTGGCTATGAGCTGTCATTACTTATTATTAATACTTATTACATGGCTCCTGTACCTCCAGTGCAAATATCAAAGCACAAGTTCCAGGTAGCGAATGTCTTTTGTCCACATTTTGGATAAATTATTGAGAAAAAATCATTTTAAGCCCTTAAAGACAGAGTAGATCCACAGACAAGGGACTAACCTGCCCCTGTCTCAACATCCCTATTCGGAGCCAGTTTATGAAAACTGAGGTTGGTGTGAAAACCAGATGTCTGAAACGCAGAGCAAAGTTTTAAGGGGAGGAAAAAAGTGCCGCCTGAGTGTGATACTGAATCAGACGCAGCCATTTCCTGTGCCCGGGCCCAAGTCCGCTCCACACACGCCATATAAGGCAATGGAATTTGCATTTGGTAACTGCCTGTATGGATCTCGGGCTGGTGCTGCAGAAATTCTTCAAACGCTGCTGGGTTCAGTTTTGAGGAAAAGGGTCCCTTCTGCTACTTTAGAAGAAAAGCAAGAATTTCTCCTCCTTTTTATGTTTTAAACCAACGACAACCTTTTTGGCAGAGATGCAGATTTTCACAATACCTGCAAAATCTGTAGAGGTTGGCATGAAATAGAATACTGTATATTATAAAAGTATTCATCTTTATATTAATATCTTCATAATCTTAAGTACATAAACATTACTCCATGTAGGTAAATGTGCTCATGATATTTAAATAACAGGTTTGCTCCATTCACAAAGAGCCGTGCAGCCACAGCAGAGGAGCTCAGTGTTCAATCTGTGCCAGAGCTTTTGGGAAAGTGTGTTCTGCTTCCATAGAAATGATGTTATTGCAGAGTCTCTCAATGGGGATGTATGTTCGAAACCTTCCCTTACACACACTCTGACCCACTTTAGTTCTGCAGTATTTCAACCTGGAGAACCGCTTACCACAGAGTATTCAGCACGTCTCATTCACAGATTGCATGCTCCCTTGTAGTATGGGGTAACCTGGAAATACATCAAATTATAAATTCAGTGGATTATGATATACACATGATATGCCATATGTGTGTGTGTGTGTATGTGTGTGTATGTGCGTGCGTGCGTGCGTGTGTATTTGTATTTGTCT
>JBBMFX010000037.1:20167415-20185911 GCA_037832545.1 Rhabdalestes septentrionalis | reverse complement strand
CAAATACAAATACGGTATTCGGATTGGCACAAATAACGTGTTTTTTACGAATACCGTTTTTGTATTCGGGACGCCCCCCCTCGTGGGTCAATCCTCCAGACTGCTAGGAACCTCTGAGGAAAGTGCAGTTCCCACACACTGCCACCCACACGCTGCTCCCCGTCCCCACACACTGCTCCCCGAGACCGTCTACACACACTTTTCCAAACGGGTGCAGAATTCATGGCTTCCCGCTGCTTCACTTGGTGAATGGATTAAATACAGAGGAGGAATTTCGTGCTGTTCACACTGTGTGCAGTGGTGTGTTCACGTGTGACAGATTGATCACTTACACTTTTAGATATTTCGCCTCCCCCTCCCCCATCACACGCTCAAGTTCAGGAGGAGATTCTGATGTTGTTTGCACGCTGCATTATGAATTTTACCCGAATACAAATACAAATACGAATATGAATACTTTTTTAACAAATACAGATACAAATATATATGGTAGTTAACTTGATTTAATTATACACAGAAATACTATTACCATTATACTATACTAATACTACCAACAATAATAGTTATTATTATTGTTATAGTAGTGTGAGAGGTGGTTGGTGGTGATGGACACGTTTCTAATAAACACTGACCAACGTGCATCAGTGAGTGTATATCTGATAAAATTCATACCAAATCACATGACTGCGCCTATGCTTTATATCAGTTGCTTTATCTTAAATAATTCTTATTTTAATGTAATCTACTTTTGCTCAAATGTATATTCTAAGTGCCATTTCTGCTTTACCTTTTCTTTTTTCACTAATTAAAAGCCGCATAACAACAGTCATGAATTTTAAACATGGTACTTGATGTAAAAGTTATGTCTTGTCAACTCCAATAAACTAGAAGTATGTAATTAGGCTTGGGGAAGAAAATCCCAATTTGGTCTGGTCTGCAAAGCAGAAGCTTTAATATTTTTCATGTAAAGCCAGGGCTCTTGTACAGTGGTGTGAGTTATATGTTGATTCATGACTGTTGGATTCATTTTTGGATTGTGGCTCTATGTGATGCATTTGTCATAAGTTACAATGTTCAAAGTGGGTGAACCGCAGTGGCATTCTGAACTTTTGCCTCTGGTGTTTCCGGTTTTCAAGCCTCACAACAGAGCATTATCATTTCAAAATAAGCTCTGCGGGAACAAATCTGCCACTGCAGAACCAGCAACACTGCTGTACATGTTTTTTTTTTTTCTCAGTTATGATTTTGCATAATGTGCCAACAATGAAACATGTACACATAGAAATCAATCCATATTAAGATTTGTTAGATCACTTTCTATTTTGTATCATACAAATGCATCCTCATTTCAGCTGTTGGCTGCATTCAATTCAATTCTGACAGTCCTTGAGGCATGTTGTTTCATTTCACTTTGTACCCACTTAACTTGGCCTGACATTATCTTATTAAAGATGAGTGGAGTAAATATAAGTGTCAGAAATACACACATTTTTGTATATCTTAAGGCTTAATATTGAATCTTTTCTTTTGACCCGATATTTTCTAGTTCCTTCTGGCATGGTCCCTTCATTTACACCTTTCCCTCTTCCAGGTGCTAACGAGGTCCCATGATATGACGTCACTCCAAAATTACTCTGACACCAGTTCACCAATTAGTGGTGTCTTTTCCTGCAAACATGCTAATGGCTACCGTCTGGAAAATTAATCGGGCATTTGTACAGGGCTACAGTGTAGGGGGGTGGCACAAGACAAAAAGCGGAGGGAGGGTCCAAAAAGGGGCCATTAAAATTCCTTGCCGTATTCCATGCAAAATGAAGTCTGTAAATGGGCAGAGGTATTTATTTTGCAAGTAAAAACACAAAATGCAGCTGGCCCTTTTGCGCTAGTCTCCAGTGCTAATAATGTTCCGGAGAAGTGCTCAGTGTTATATTCTTTTTATTTTCCTGTCATTTACAGTGACCACGCTTGGTGTTCGGTTGTACCACAGTAAGCTCATTTAGCCTTGAACAGCGAGTTCATTTATGCTCATTGAGGAAAGAGGAAAAAATGCAGTCCTCTCTGCTCGCCCTGTTACCACACTCCCTCAGCGAGTGCGATATTCCAGACTGAGGAATGTAGGATAAGGAAGATTTCAGATGTCTGCCATTCTACATCATATCCCACAATACTGTTTGAGCATTCCAGGGACAGAGGAAAATGTGCAGGGGAAGAACGAATGAAAAAGAGCTTCAAAACAGCCACTGTAATGATGGAACAATGTCAGGAAAATACAGTGAAATTACGTTGGAATAAGCAAAATTTCTGGATCAGAAACAGACGCCCGACATACCGGACAATAAAATACTGAGGTTCCATGGATTTATTGGTTACAAAATCCTTCCAAATTCACCAGTGTTGCTTCTTTTCCCATACAAACAAATACTTTTCAGTAATGGGTTCGACCCCACACGTTTGCCTTTCCTCATCTAGCACACCCTATTCAACTTGAGTTATTTAAAGTGGGTAGAATGAAAAATGTCCAAATAAACATGGGGAGACCAGTACTGGGATCAAGAACTCCTACTCTAGATTGATTTGGAGCAATTGCTCCTGCTTTTAACCTTTTGTGTAGCGATACATGCAATGGTGTCTACACTACACAGTTTCTAGTTTTATTTGAACCTTGACCGTACAGAGAAAAATAAGCATTCTGAAGTGATTTTCCAGGTTTGGCGCTTGGTCGGAAGTGATTGACTCAACAGATGATCTGGATGTGTGAGAGGGGAAACGGGTCAATCTTTAGCCTTCCGATCTCGTTCCCAAGTGATCGGAGACCTTGAGATGTCTTCAAATATTCATTTTTTCCGACTAGAAACATAGTGCAGTGTGAGATGGTTTCTGAACTCAGCAATTGGCCATGAGAGAGCTAGGAGAGAGAAAAAATGAGAAGCTATGTGTATGTAGTGTGTTAGCCGCATATGAGCATATGATCACACACAAACATAAACCTTAATAATTTTATGTAGCATAACATAATTGAATAGAATAAAATAAAATATACTATATGAGCAAAAGTATTGGGACTGCTTGACAGTTTGACGAAGACCCTTGTCTGTTCCAGTATTACTGTGTCCCAGTGCACAAAGCAAGCTCAGCGAAGACATGGTTGGATGAGTTTTGGTTCGAAGAACTTGACTGGCCTTTGAGGAGAACTGGAATGGAGATTGTGAGCCAGGCCTTCTTGTCCAACATCAGTTTCTCACTTCAGAAAATCTCTAGAGAATAAATGGGCACAAATTCCCACAGAAACTCCAAAATCTTCTGGAAAGCCTTACAGAAATAGTGGAACCTGTTATAGCTGCAAAGGGGACCAACTCCATATTAAAGGGTCTGGATTTGAATACAGTGTCATTAAAGTACCGGTTAGCATAATGGTCAGGGGTCCCAATACTTTTGTCCATGTAATGTATGTATTTCAATAAACTCATCCTTTGTTTTTTTTACAACTGCAAGACAGTTTTTCTGTGATTTCTACATTTGTCAACACCAGTTGGAGTATCTCCAGTTTGCATGTTCTCGACACTTAAGTGTACATGAAGGTGATGTATAATGTGACTTCACTTTTCCCATCAGTGAAAATTGCTACAGTTGGCAGTAAAGATGGAAAAATATAACTGAAGTGCTTCTGTGATGTGTATTCTTTTTAATACTGCTGACATGAGTGGGATCCGTGTTCTCCAGACCTTCATGCTGACTTTTTCCATGTGGTGGATATATTTGAACAAAGCTTGCAGAGTAAAGCCATATTTACTGGTTAACCAGCTGTTGTATGAGCACCTGAATGCAAATGTGGGACTTGGGAGTTCCCACTTTTCTTTTCAAAGTCAAAACTCATTACATGTGGGATATCCTCCTCTTTTATCAACTTGTGTGCATGCCCTTACGACTAAAACAATCTTTATGTAAGGAGCCAATGAAAAGTAAGACTTTGTGAATGTTTGTTTGCTTTAATATAAGAGAGAACTTACAGATATGCTTGAGAGTTCACAGCTAATACTTTTACCAGTGTTATCAGAATTTCTTGCTCAGTGTCTCGACACTGACCTACTCATCTGTACATTCTCTCCAAGCCACGTCTAAGTGTCTTGCTGGATGGCTAGAGCGAAAAAGTACTCATGGTGCTTTTTGACCTCTAACAGTAGCCAGATGACACTGACTCATAGCCCGTGATGAATGACCCACTGGGACGCATCCTCTGCAAAATCAAGAGTGAGCAAACGAGAGAGGGAGAAAAAAGGGGTGGCGGACAAGGGATTAGGAAAAGATCTGAAAAAGCAAAGCATCAAACTGAGTATTTGCAGCGCACAGAGAACGTAGCTGTGGGACTCCTGACCCTGCACTTTTCACCAGTTTAGAGAAAACAAACTCAACATCTGCTGTGGTCAGGAAACACAGGTGGTGTTAAAATGTGTTGGTTTGTAAACTGGATGTGGTCAGTTCACTGAGTGGACAGATTTTCCCACTCAAGCCAGTGTCAGCAATGTCTTTTATCCAGAGACATAAAATAACCATGTACAATTTAGGCAACTTATTCAGCTGTTCTGTATCTCCCATGAATTATTCAGTATCTGCTAAGAATTATTCTGCATCTACTATGAAGCTCATATATGTTAAGTAGTTCTGTGAGTGGTGTAGCGAAATGTAGAAGGTTCTGACTAAGTTCTTGCGTTGGGTATGTAACAGGTTAAGCCTTTAGGTTCTGGATTACGGGCTTAACATGTCAAAGCAACATGGATGTGAACAAGTTTAAGATAAAACACTGGATACCTTTTTAAAGTTTCAGATGTCTGGATTTTAAAAAATAGCTGCAAAAAGGGTTCCTTCTTTATTAAAAGTCAAAGATTCCTATTTTAGCACTGAATAAAACCCTTTTTGCTAAGAGTGTACCTTGAAAGAATGACACCACAAAGACAGGCACAGGACAATATGTGTGACTATGCAAATGCAAGATTATGTGTTCATAGACTATTAGAACCCAGATGAAGATAATTGCAATGTTTGCCTAATGCTGTGTTAACTTTTAACCTCTTTGTGTGGAACAGGGAAGCCGGGGACACTACCGGTACCACTGGCAGAGCCACAATGTCAAGCAGAGTGGTGTGGACGACATGGTGCTTCTCACCAAAATCAATGAGGACGCCATTGTGGAAAACCTCAAGAAGAGATATATGGACGACTATATTTTTGTATCCTTTATCATTCTGACTTCCTCTGCATTGCTCATCTGAGTTCCTGAGATCGAGATTGTTGCTTTGGCACACTGTGAACCATAATGGAATGGAAAGCCTTTAGCAGACAGTGGCGCCCCAAAGTCATTTTGAATTTAGCCATAATATATCAGCATTATCTTGACTGATGATCTCTCTTAGCTTAGCAGATCTCCTCCCCAGCTTTGGCTGTCTGCGCTTATTTAGGAAGTTTTAAATGAACAATGCTTTCCTGCGCCTTTTCTTGGACCTTATTATTGAATCTTTTCCACTGCAGTATAGACAGATTACCATTTTTTTCTGGCCTGAAATTTTAGTCCAATGCCGAATACAGCCAGACAACTGTGTTTAAGACTCAGATGACCTGACACATCCCATAGCAGTTTTTTTTTCCAAACCCAACCTGAGAATGTATTTTTGAGCAGACAAATTGATTATAGCATCCTTTTGTCTGCGCTAAACTATCCTGCCTTTTTGTTGATTTGTATTGTTTTCCTCTCATCCATTTTCTCGCAAGCATGTGCTTCATAAGCCTAGGAGCTGGACACCAGTATATCAGGCAGGTAACACCTTACTGAAGGGCAGCATTCATTAGTCTTTGTGAGAACTCGTATAAACTCCACAGCCTGTGTTGTTTTAACTGACAATTGCTGCTGTAAACCTTTATAAATTTCTATAAAGGTTAATGGCAGTTGTCATGAAAGGTTTGTAACTGTCATGTAGCTGTCATGAAGCCTTATGAATTGCCCTCCAGTAAAGTGAAACTGTGTTTTGAAGTTTTTGAATGTAAAGAGAAAGAAAAGAGTAATGCGATACAGCGAAAGTGGGGGGGAATGCAGAGCAAATTCTGTTAAAATTGAGATGTGGGCTCCAAGAACTGAAATTTAATTACATTTATGAAATTCTGACTTCGGCCTAAAACATATTTGGGAAGTGACATTTTAATGCAAGTGAACTTGACAGCTCACCCAGTGGGTTTGGAAAAATATTTCAAGCAGTAGATGACTGCCATAAGGAAAAATATTTCAAGCAGTAGATGACTGCCATAAGGCACAAAACCCTCCAGTCTAAAAACCCAAAGGTTAGCCTGTCAGACATGTGTTATGGCTGCAAAATATATCACTTGTTAAATTCTGATGATATCTGCATTCAGAGTGCTTATGTCTGAAAAAGTCTGCAATACGTAAATGAGACTAACAAATAATTTTTTGTTGAAAGATCTGTCTTTTATTCCTGAGTGTTTTGATTAATTAAGGCGATCCGAAAAATTTTGGTTAAAATAATACAAGGCATTTATTAACTATGTTTCAGAGATTTATTGCAGGGTTTATCCTGAAGTCAAATTCGGTTGGGGCTGGCCAGGGCTCCTCCCCAGCACTCAGGGCTATGCTCTCCCAAACCCACCCCTGTCAACCGATTTGATTGCCACTACCTCTGGCCCCTGGGGCCCTGAAGGCTGTCCTCCCCATTGGTTGACCAATAAACAATAAATACAACTGCTCACAACTGCCCCTGCCACTAGTGGACAGACACCACTTTCTGCTATAACAAATCAACAAATATATTTGCGCCCCACTGGTTCTGGTTCACTTTGCATTGACTGGCCTTTTTCGCTTTATGTTGTTGGTGTTTGTTTGAAATTCCTGGATCATTAAGTTATTGGGCTGGATGCACTGAAGGCTATAAGACTCTTGCAAGCCTTGTTGTTTTCCCACAACCTTGGACACTGTTTTAGTCAAAGCTAAGTGAGGTTCTCCACAGCGAGGTTGTGAGAGCTTTGCTGTTTCAGAACTCTGCCAAGCAGTACTGGCTTATATCTGTGCTATATAAAGTATAAAACTAGTGTTCTTGGCTGCATCTGCCTCTGCCTTCCCATTGCGGGAATCATTGGCTCTTTGTGTGACCCCTTAGCAGAAAAACTGAAAGTTCTCGATGAAACCTCATTGGTCATAAACTTCTCTGGCCTTATTAGGATTACGGTGTCTTAGCAGTATTGGGCCATTCTAAGCTTTAACCCTAAATCAGGCTGTGATTGTGGTCAAAAAAATAGCCACAGTGCTGCAGTGTTCTAGTCAGCAACATATGGGGCTGAGGTCAGCGTGAGTCAAGCTCAATACTTCCTTTATTTGCTCTGAGCAACAGCAGCCAAACGACTCCAATCTCTCATTCTGGCTGCACGGCCGCTCCCCTCCTGAGGCAGCAGAAGAAAAGCGCAGCCTTTAAAGCTGCTGATCCTCAGCCAGAAGTTCCCCTACTATAGCACCCACTCGGTGCTGTTGACATCACATGATTTCCATTTTTAGAACATTCTTTTTTTGCCAAAAAAGGCAGAGACAATTTCTCTCACAATTGTGGAAGAAATAACTAAATCCCCTGTTATTTCTATCCACTAAAACCCACACTTAATCTTAATCTTAGGATTGATTAAGAAACATATAAGAGTTTGACCACAATAGTTCAAACCAGTCATGATTTATTTCATAGAAAGTCAAGTATTTAAAAACTGCACTAAAAACTAAACGGATGTTGAAACAACCAATTATGTTGCGGAGCAATGAAGGATTTTTTCCTTGTTCGGTTACTATTAGGAAACTGACATGCAGCTTATGTATTTATGAGGGGGTAACTGAGGCCTCCAGAGATCAAGGGACTGATAAAGTTAGAATTGCAGTATAGTAAACTATTTTCTGTGAAGTGAAATTTACCTAAATGGACAAAATGGCCTTTTAATCCTTGACATTTGTACACAGACATATATCGGACCTGTGCTCATCTCTGTTAACCCTTTCAAACAGATGCCTTACTTCGGAGACAGGGAGGTGGAGATGTACCAAGGAGCAGTAAGTACTATACAACATTTTGTTTTAATGAACACTATATGGGAATGGAAGTACCATTTATTACTGATTTTCAAAGGAAGTGTGCCTATTTTTTAGGTTAATATTTTTAGGTCCCATTAAATCTGTCTGAGAATGCCACTACAGCTGAGGAATTCTGAAAGAATGTCCAAAACAGGAATGTTATGATCATAAAGCTCTGAAGAAAGTGCAGCTTTAAAGAACATAGGAGGTGTGTTTTTTTATCACTGCTGGAAAAAGTCTTGTTATAAAAGAGTGTCTAGCTGAGCATCACTGGTTGATGCCTCCAGACCCATTTTAACCAGTTAACACTTTATTCTAAGTAATTGTAGAAGATTTGCCCTGGTGTAGACTACAGGTTCACAGAAACTTAACAAGCTAAAACCCCAGTTAAAACTGAGAGTTACAAAAATTTACAAATTAACGAGTATGTTTCAAATGTCAGGGATTTACATAAAATAAGCAATATTAGAGCTGAGTATTGTACTGAGCTAATAACTCCATGTTAGCATAGCACATTATTTGTAACACTGGCTTTAGAATAATTAAACGCTGCTGTGTAATCACACACACTTTATAGTATCGTAAGTGTCCTTGGCTCTCAGTCTTCGTGTAATTCATAAGTATGGGAAGTAAGATACAAAGATACAAAATGAATCCTCAAGCTAGCATTTCTCACAGGTTTCTGTTGAAAGGTTAATCACAAACACAAGCATTCTAACATTCCAGTGGAAAATAGTGTTTAAATTGTTTGTATATATTTTGGATGTTTATAAGCATTATTCATATTCTTCGCCAGAATTTCTGCCCATAAGTGACTCCAAGCCCATAAGTGACACAAAAAAAGAAAGTGGATAGTGCCTCTTGGACAATGTATATGTGCTTAGTGTTAAATTCTATATTCTTCACGTATTAAAGTCGCTGTTGTTTTACATACTTAGTAAATGTTGGTAGAAGTGCTAAGAAATTAGCGGCCTTTGGGACTAATAACTTCTCCACTAATGATTTTTTCACAGAACAGAAAATATTTGTAAAGGAATTAGGTGTGGCGCAAATACTTTTACTCTCATTCTTAGCCAGTAGGAATGCAGCACAGACCTGTCCTGCTCAGTGAAGTCACCTGGCAACATCTCCATAGAACAGCATGTTCATCTGCTGTTGGCTTACTAAGTTTTGGAGGCTCTCTGGTAGTGCGTCCTACAGCCCCTTAGACTATGCAGTTTACAGTGTGAAGCTTTTATTCGATTTATTTTATTTTACTAGATTGTATTAGAGATTAGAGAGGGCCCTAAAGCCACCTTTTCTATTCTGGTGTAAGTAGCGATATTGAAACCTCCAGTATTGAGTGATACCAAGACAACATTTCTCCTTTATGAACTGCTGCACTTGAAAATGAGACTTCACTCAACATATAAACAGAAAAATATTGGCCACATTTTTCACACACTGTACTACCATACAGGACGAAACACACAATTAACAACATTACAGCGTTCTTCCTGTTTCATGATGCATTTGTTACAGGATTGGATCAAATTACTTTCCCTCTCTAATGGTTCAGTCCAGTGTATTTTGCTGAAAGACATGCTCGATTGATGACATCACTCATGAACCCTCATAGCATTACCTGTCACACAATACAGCATAAACCAAAGTAAACAGATCACATGACAATAGTGGTGTCATGTGTTCTAAATCATGGCAATGATTAACTTGCCATTCAGGAAAGTACATAAGTGGAAGTTTTTATTCTGTCAATAAACATGTTTACTGTTCTAATCAGTAATTGCTCTCCCTGTCTCTCTGCCTGTGTTTCTGTCTGTCTGTGTGTGTGTGTCTCTCTCTCTCTAGGCTCAGTATGAAAACCCTCCCCATATCTATGCACTGGCAGATAACATGTACAGAAACATGATGATTGACCGTGAAAATCAGTGCGTCATCATCAGGTATGCGTTTGGATTTGAATATGTGGTTATGCCTTGTTTTTCTTTCATGTTGCTGGACATGATAGACTTGTAGCTAAGACTGCAGTGCAAACGTGGCAGAGGTTGGCATCATGTGACAGTGAAGAGGCAGACTTCCCAGTGATTGGGATGGACAGTTAATGACTTGTGTTCAACAGAGAGGAAGAGAACAGGCCAGACTAGCTTAACCAACTCGACAGGTGATTTGGATGCTGGCTGGTGCTGACGGGAGCAGTGCTAAGGGGTGTGTGTGTGTGTGTGTGTGTTATTTTTATTTTTCTTATTAGATTTGTCAACTCTTTTAAAAAGAAATGTTTTGCTTCTATAAAGAACCATGTTTGAAAATGAGACCCGTAAGTGTTTAGAATCTTAAAAAGTCTAAAGAATTCTTATTTTAAGTTTTAACACAATGGTCATTTACCATTTCGTTATTGATATAATGGTCCTTTACCATTGTAAGTGTTCTGTGGAAGGCAGGGTGTAGGGGACCTTCAAACTCTAAGAAGGTGGATATATGAGGAACTATTTCTGATACCTTTATTTTTAAGATTGCAGCGTTAGTGTTGTGTAATGTAAAAAGCATTTTTGGGGGGGATTCTGTAAAAAGCAAGTTTTTCTATTTTTTAGATGAATTAGAACACTTTTTGATGCATCAATTACCAGGATTTCTCTCAGTGTAACGATCAGATGGTATTTTCATATGGTGTAAAACCCCTCCTATAAGCATAATCGGTACCCCACAACCTCCTAGACCATTCAGTATAGTTTTACTTTCCCTGGTTTCTTTTTTGGGTGTTTTTTGCATATTTGCTGCCACATGCATGCAGAAAGAAAACAAACGCAAAAGCTATTTATTCGAGCTTCCTGCTTCTCCTACTTCCTCAGGCTCAGGACAGGAAGTTCACCTGCAGGGCCCTTTCACTGCCTGTTGCCACTGTACACAATAAGTGTGTGTCTCAAGCGTTTGTATTGGGAAAGGGCTTTTTTCTGTAGACACAGTTGTCATGGAGCTTTTCTGTGGTGCTCTGCTAGGATAGAGGTGAACTCTTGAGGCTTTTGGTCATGTGTTCCCCTCTCCCCACGGAGAGGGAACAGGTAGGATCTATATTATTGTCAATCTGGCTATTCCAGGGTTGATATCATAAAAAGGCACAGGGATGCAAATGGGGCCACACATATTGTAATATACAGCTCTGGAATAAAATAAGAGAGCACTTCAAAAATGTTTAGTTTCTTAGCTTTTGTCTTTTATAGGTGCTCAATATAAATATGAAACTGAACAGCTTTGCTGTAATTTTTAAGATCTGCAGACATATCCCTTTATTTCCAAATAGAGTGGAGTACAGTGTTGAATACAGCAGTGTGTCTGAATGAGGTGCTTATGTAGGAATTTAACAGACACTAGCATGAAATGTTTGTCATTCATAGATTTAAAAATAAATTCCAGTGGTCTCTAACTTTTTCTGAAACAGTATGTTCTCTCATTAAATATACAAGCCAACATCTGCATATTTCACCACATAACTCTAAATTATAAAATCAAATAAAACATGCATAAGACTGTATAAACAGCTGGATTTGTCATTTCAATGCAGAGAGAACTGTGATTCGTCTATTAATTCTTTGTTCAGCCTCTAGTGCATTTCTGAATTAAGTGTTCCTTCAAGTATTTGGATGAAGATGTTCATGCAGCTATAGAAAAAAATAATTATTTAGGTCAAAATAATTAAAGAAAAGCATTATTGATTCACTGGTGCATTGTGAATACATTACCAGTTGTCAATATATTATAATTTGTAGAAATAAAGTCTAAATAAGTCAGTATGAAAGTAAGCTGTATTAAACAATTACAAAACATGAAGGTAATAGTTTGTCCATTGAGCAGTCCTTCTTGGGAGGTGAGGCATATTTTGCTGCCTGTTCTTGCGTAAAGGTCTGCTGTTTACCTGAGGCCAGAGCGGTCACTCTAGTGCTTACCTCATGGTGAATGGCTCCTCGTTCAGCATTTTTCCTCTCGTTTGTTTTCCCAGCAAGCTGCTGCCTGGGCAGTTGGACCACATAAAGGGACTGGAAGTGGAATCATGATGAACCAGATTAGCAAACAAAGCCCTCCGTGAAATTGCTGCTCAGGCAGTGTGTGGTCAGCACAGATTTTTCCCCGTACTATTTTATTATTAAAGATGGCCATCGTGAAATGGGCCGTTTCACTCAGGCCGCTCTGGTTAATGGTGCTTTTCCACCACTGCCATAGTTCACCTATTTCTCTGGCCTCCATTTCTTTGTAACATAGCATTCGGAAGGTCATGCAGCCCAACAGGCTGTTGTGGTTTGTAGGACCAGGTGGTATCTTCTTTGACCAAAATCTTGCCCTATGATGCTGGGATCTATTAGTTTGCTACCTAAGCTAGCATGCAAGTCACAACTTTCATCGCCCTACCTTCCTAGTCCCTGAAATTAATGTATTTATTTGACTTGAAATTCTAAGTCAAAATTTGTGCATTTGGGAGTTTACTAGAATAAAGATTTGACACTGTGCTGATGCCAGTATCATAAATAATCAGGAGACATGCACCATTTCTGCCTTTGACCACGCAAGTAGAGAGCCAAATAATCTGTTGTAAATTAGTGCCCCTCTTATGCTAATAAAATGTTCTCTGATCTGCACCAGAAGACATCATCCATGGATAAAATGGACCACTACATACAATTGAGATTAAATTGCTGGTAAATATGCTTAGTTAGATGAATGTTTAAATATATCATGGAGTTCCCACGTCTGTGTATAAAATGACTGAATTTAAGTCAGCAAGTCAAAAAGTACTCCTTAAAACACTATAAGCATCACTCCCTAATCAGGAAATCGGGAGTGTAGTTCGGTCCATGCCATCCCTGTCCAGGAGCCCAAGAGTGTACAATTGTCTTCATCCTCACTGGTTAGTTAGGACGGCATTCCCTCTCCCTGCAACACTCAGTAGGATGCTAGCCACCATAGCAATCTGTTAACTGGCAAAGTTCATCTCCAGTGATGTGACTTGGAAGAAACACATGCCAACCTTCACTCTGACCGTGTCACTAGCTAGCTCCTGAAATCGGGAATTGCTCATTTTTGGGAATTCATTCTAGACATTCTATGATACCTTCATATTGCTCAACCAACATGAGTGGATTCTGGGGTTTTCTGTCCTTTCAGTGACTTTGTTGCTGCTTTGTCTTTAAAGTTACTGGATTGTATTGCTAAACCCAGTTTGTGGTTCAAGCAGGGAACTTACTTCAGTCATAGATTGTCTATGGTGCTCCCTTTTTTGGACCTGCTTTCCTCCTTTTGCTATTGTGAAGGGATTCATACAGAACCGCATGGCCTAACTGTAGAAAAGATTTCCATTGTATTGTGAACACAATGGTTACGGAAGCTGGGGAGTCTGTTTCATTAAAAAAAGTCCCTCTCTCTTCAAGTAGAGGAAGCCATTTAGAGCGGATATTAGCCCCCGCCAGAGCAGGAAAAGGACAGACAGAGAATTGAGAGAACCCTCAGAGAACCATTGACACCTCATCACCTCTTTATCAGGCCATCATGTGAACTCTGCCACGAAAGGCCAGACTGGACATACAGTTTAGTCTAATGAATACAAATGCGGACGCTGTCCGGTTCTCTCTGCTGGGCTGATGTTTTGGCTGAGAGGTAATCAGACTTATCATGCTGAGTGGGTTCACAGGAAGCACCAGCAGCCCTGGCATCATCTATTTTACTCTGTGTGCCCATATTTGGCCAGTAAATCCATGTGGGAAGTTTAACAATAGGTTTAGCTGCATAATTATAATATACAATGAAGAACGCCTCTTAGGGCAGGTTTAAAAATAGGCCGCAACTAAAGCTCCAGCCCTTGGTGTGAAATGAGAGAAACCCACAGCTGAAAAAGTGCTCGAGGATCCATTTCTCAGTTGCTTTGTTTATCATACCTATTTCGTTATTATTGTGTGTTTTATGTTTGAAAAACAGTCCATACCCTCCTTTTAGCTTGTATTTTAGCAGACTGTCACATCACTGTGTCTTTAAGAATGCTATTTATAAAGGAGCTCTGTTCTGATTAACCGACCTGTGTTGGATAAACATGTCATATTTAAACTCATTAAGCTTGTTAATTTATTGCCAGTCAGAAAATAAACAAATCATGTCATTTTGACCTGGGATTCTAATAATTTAGCAATAATTTAGGGAAGCTCCTGTGGGTAGTTTTGGGAGCGTGTATGTGTATGTCCAGGAGTGGTAGCAGTGCATTAGGTGCAGGCATGGCACAGTAGAAGGCTTCACCATTGGAGGGAAATGCCAGAAATGAATAGGTGTATAGAGTTACCATTGTGTAACATCACAACGCTCCAACTGCTTCCTCTGGTTTCCTCTAACGGCCCACAGCTGTGCCCGCTCAAAAAGGCATTACAGACATGATTACTAACGAAATATAAAAACAAACCTGATTCTGCTGTCATCCGCTGCCAAGCCACACAAGCCTAAATGCACAAGGCCCTGCCAAACTCAAAGGGCAGAGGCAAGGAGACAAGCAGACGGAGGAGAGATGCAGGAAGAACAGAAACGATGCCAGTGGCACTGCAATGGATTAAACAGCACAGCATCACCTCACTGGATCTGATGATGAGGAGTCCTGTAGTACGAAACCACTGTGAACATTTTACAGTCCCTTTCCCATGATGATTTTTTTTTTTCTTTAAAAGATATTAAGTGTTTAAATAGGCTGTTTTTTGAAGTTCCAAGTAACTAAATCCAATTTGTATGGCCAAGAAGTATGATTTGAATCAGATTCAAACTGAAAAATCTAATACACATGCCAAAGAATGGGATTTGAGCTGGCCTAAGAAAAGAATTTTAAGTCCAGTATGGTGTTAACACGATGTTATCATGTTAACAGTATTGTTTTTAGACCTATTTTAATTCACTTGCAGTACTAACTCTGCGGTAATATTTCAGTAATACTTTTTCCAGTCCACTCCAGCTTTTTGTGGTGGTATTTGTCCAATATCAAAAGTAGCAATCAGGTTATAGGATTTGTCTAATGTGCTTTAAGATTTCAGATATTGACCTATATAACCAACGTGTCAACACAGGTTTCTCCTCTATTGTGATATATGAGTGCTTTGTAATCTTCAAGGAAAATGCGTCACTCAGACTAATAAACCTGGATTTAAAATGAAAAGCTCCTAGCAAACTAAGAGGATTCTGTCAGACCACACAGAGAAGACACTTTTTTGTGAGATTTGTTTTAGTTCAGCGAAATCACCCTGCCTGGTCCACAACCAAAATCATCCTCTTAGCAACCCCTCCCCCAAACCACGCCCTGGCCCAAAACAGCGGTTTGCGTATATTTTATACTCGTAAATAGCATGTTGTACTATGGTAGTGTATTATCATATTACAACATAATTGTCCATTGTAATTAAGTTCTAGGCTCATAAGCTTTCTGGTGTCATAGCATTTGCCCTGACATCAAAGGATTGCAGGTTTGAGACCAGTTTCGTAGCCCTGCATGAACAGGAGTTCCAGAGGCGTTACAGGCCTCGAATATATATGCACTGAGTGCCATATGCACTCAATTAAAGAAATGCTTTTCTGAGCTCTTTAGTGGAAAGGAATTTCTATTAATTGGGGATAAGAATCAAAGTGGTCTTTCACCAAAGCCTCTCTGATCTTCTATAAACCTTTGTGAAGATTTAAGCTGTGTGTTGTTGAACATTCTTGAGTCCTTCCTTTTCTGTGCATTAGGGCTGTTTTGAATGAGTTCTGGACCGTATTTCTCAATTCTGTTGTCTGTTTTATCTTGCCTGCAAAAAGTATCCTGAATGTTGCCAGCGGATCTAATCATTCTAACTATTGCTGTTACAAGATGACAATGTTATTGAATCTATTTATTCTTGCTTGTTTTAAATCTTTGTGTGTGTGTGTATTGGCTTAAAAAAGTCTCTTACTTGCTGAGATATCAAATGTTTTATTCAATTAAGGGAATAGTTCTGCACTTTCAAACTTGTCTCTATCTGCCGTATCTGTTGGATACAATTAGTTAACATGGATGCATTTCTGATGCATTTCCCTGTGCTTAGTCAAAGAATAAAAATTTGTTGACTCTAAATTCTTGTAATAGATCCTGCTAGGCAGGTACTGGAGGGTTTAGGTTGAAAAAGTATTCCTTTAGTAGTTTATGCAAAATGTGTTTCAACTGGGCCAGATCTTATCAGTTCTCTGTCCACAAACAAGGACTGTAGTGTGTTCACTTTGTTTATGCCGGCAAATTAGTGTGTGTATCGTGTCAACTGTGAACTCGCTGTGCCATGGTTTTTAGGCAGTGATGTTTTTTTTGGACCAGTTGTCAACTCTAGTGATTTACAGTAAGGATACGCCAAGGATGCAGGATGCTGTGTGTTTACCATACGTGGATGGTAGCCCTGACTGGGTGTTCTATTGCCTTGCAGTGGTGAGAGCGGTGCAGGAAAGACAGTTGCAGCCAAATACATTATGAGCTACATCTCCAGAGTGTCAGGAGGAGGACCCAAAGTACAGGTGAGTCTGATCTACCTCCCTGCAAAAAACAAACGCTTGCCTAGAACGTGAAAATAGACTTTGGAATTTCTCTCATTTCTGGCTATAATTACAATAATAATTTAAATGTCCTATTTATGTGTAAATTGCCATATAAATATAAGTCTGCATTAAGATGAACATCTTATTACCTTTAGAAAAGATGTCCAAAATCCTCATCTAATTTCAAACCATAGCACCCGTTGCCATCCCTCTACGCTTCTATCATTATATTATCCCCACTTGCCCCAAACCCACCCATCATCCCACAACCATCTGTCCTCCCTGCTGCCCCTAAAGCCTGCCGACCCACCATTGCCCACAGTTGTCTGCTCAAGGCGCTGTTTGTGGGGATCTAAGCTGGATCACGAGGTTGCATGGTCATGTGTATATATACATCGACTGTCCTAGGCCTTTCTGAAGCTTATTTTAATGCTCCTTTCCAATCCAAAACCTTTCAAAGCTCTGTGGTCCATATCGTGTGAGCTTAGAGATTTTTCTAATTTTCTTCATAATTAAATGCTCAAGATGCAAACAAGAGTTATTTATTTAGTGTTTTGGTGTTAAATACATTTAAACATACATAGCCAGAATTGTCCACCGCAAGGGTAATTGGAATCAGACCTCTAGATTTAAGGCCTGGAGATAAAGAGAACAACACCAGAAGTTCTCTGGCACTGAGTAGCTGATAGTACAAAAGTGTTGAAGTGAGGAAAAAATTCCCTAAGATGGAGGAAGAAACTTTGTGAGGAACCAAGATTCAAAGAGGGGAACATATTCTCTTAAGATTGACCCAGAGGAAGGGAGAGAAAGAGAGTCTTTGTGGTTATAACTAACTACATCAGGCACCTTTTTTGACCTCAATGATCTCAACAGCTGCGTAACTTAGTTTCTGTGTAAATTTAAACAAGCGTTTTGCTTCCTTCTACAGTTTGCTTCCTTCTACAATTTGTTGATCCCCTAAGAATAAAATATATCTTAATGTTTATGAGCACTGTGTTATTATATATTATTTCTGCATTTTGTCTGGAGTGGCCAGTGACAGGGTTCCCAGATGTCTTCTATAGTTTCATAAATAGATCTTCCAAGAGTCAGAAGAGTTCAAAACCAGCCAAAATGCACCTGAAATCTGCCAGAAAGTATCATTGTTAAAAAAAACAAAAAAACATTTAAACTGTCATGACATCAAGTGCTGGATACCTTTACAGGAGTCTTGCTTTCATAGAATTGTCACTGTGTGACAAAGTTTTTACTTAATATTTAGACTCCCTGTCAAGAAACACCTGGTTTATGTAATTCATTTACTAATGTATTTATATTGTTTACTTAAATGATGACGGACTGGCCCAAATTTTGTCTACCACCCAAAGTATTTTTTCCTGCCAAATCCAACCAAATCCATTTATATGATGGGAAAACCTGGCAATACGGGTTACTAATGTTTTTTACAGTAATTTTATGTTTATTACAGTCATATATTGTTTCATGTGGAAATTCTTTGTACATTTGAACCAAGTATATTCAGTGAGTTGCCTTTTCAGTTTATTTATTTTTTCAGAGAGTTATATTGTCAGCGATTTCTTCTGTGTCCTTGAACAAAGCAGGGTGTTGTGTTTACAGGCCTAATCTGCTCTGCCTGCTCATATTACTCTAGCCTTTGTTCATTCTCTCTTATGTCACATTGTGTCATTATCACATGACTTTTTCCCTTTTCTGCCTTTTCCCTGTTTATCTGACTGCACTGATACACTACACTCTCACACACTCACTCTCTCTCTCTCTCTCTCTCTCTCTCTCTCTCTCTCTCTCTCTCTCTCTCTCTCTCTCTCTCCCTCTCTCCCCCTC
>JBBMFX010000037.1:20136367-20148609 GCA_037832545.1 Rhabdalestes septentrionalis | reverse complement strand
ACACACATGAGAACTCTCGCACGCCTGCGCACACACATGAGAACTCTCGCACGCCTGCGCACACACATGAGAACTCACGCACGCCTGCGCACACACACATGAGAACTCTCGCACGCCTGCGCACACACATGAGATTTCTCGTGTTGTGTGTGCGCGCGAGAGTTGTCTCATGTTGTGTATGTGTGCGCGCAAGAGTTGTCTCGTGTTGTGTGCGCGTGTGCGAGTTCTCGTGTGTGCACGCGAGTTCTCTCGTGTTGTGTGTATGTGCGCGAGCGAGAGTTCTCTCATGCACGCACACACACAACACGAGAGAACTCTCTTGCGCGCGCGCTCACACAACACACAACACGAGGACTCTCGCGTGCAGACTCAACATTGGTATTGGCCGATCACCTACACAAAAAATCTGTGCTTGGTATCGGTGGCAAAAATACTGATCGGAGCATCCCTACTTTATACAGAGTATTACAACTAAGTAGGTGGTCCTTCACTGAGGCTCAGGATATATTTGTATATACACACACTGCTAAAGGAATGTGAGCTTTTTTTGATCCGGACCACCTCTGAACTTGGTCTGAGCGATCAGATCTTAATGGGTCTTGTCCTCACAGCTGTCCACTTGTGATCAGATAATCTAAGAAGCATGTTAATGCCAGGTGTGAACAGAAACATTTTAAATGAATCTAATTTTTTAAATGAAAAAAAGGCAACTGCTTAAAACAAAGTACATCTATAATCGTGATAATCCAGTTATACATTTTGTTACACTATTTCTGTAATGTACATAACATATGTGTACAAGGTTGAATGTTCTAATGAAGTCAAAAAGAAATGCAGGTATATTAAAAACATTTTTATGTGCTCCATTTTTGCTGTATACATAAAATGTGTTGAATGGCCATCATATTGAACCAAATTCTGACATTTGTGAAGTGCATGTCCAATCCTCATTTGCTTAGCCAGTGATTCTTAATCGCAATCTTGGAGACCTCATGCTGAGCTCATTTGTGCTTCCCCCACTCCAGTATTTCTTAATACTGCTGCTGCTCTGCATGTTTTAGTGGGTTTGCTGCTCACAGCACGCATGAATCAACTCGTCAGCTATTATCAAACTCCTCCATGAGCCCAAAATGGGGTCACTTTAGCAAGGATACATTAAAATGGGCTGTAAAGGGGATCAGGAACAGAACTGTGAAATGTTACTCCTGATCCAACTCATCAGCTATTTGTCAAATTCCTCATGAGCCGATTCAGGTGTGTTGAGGGAAAAAAAATAGAGAGCAGTCTAGGGTAGAAGCACTTACCTCATGGCATTTTATTATACACCTACTACATTCAGTATAGTGCTAAAGTCTTCATCACCTGTAAAATATATACATTTATATATACTTAATCATTAATCATTAGATATCTTTAGATACATATAGATAATCTTGCCTCTAAAGATCCAATTCAGATATGTAAGTACTTGTTACTGTTTCTTGTAATCAGAGTTACAATAAAATGCATCTGATGTTTTACTTGTACTCTATGTTAATGCATTAACTATTAATGTTTGGCTTCGTTAGCAACACTGAGAAACGGTTGATTAACTCAGCGTTGTTTTTCCAAATAAAATGTTTGAATTCCTTAATTTATTATTTCAACTTTGAGTGCAGTGCATGTGTGTGTGGAACCCCTGAAATAGCAGTGGCCCCCCCTGTACAAAATTCTAGCTCTGCCGCTGGTTTTGAGCGAGTTTTGTGGCTCCGGGCAGCTGGACGGAGTTTCTTTTGTTTGAACGGAGTGGTGAACTGAGAGAGACGAGTCGACTCCTCGAACTCGACTTCTCAACTCTCAGTATGAATGGAAAGGAAGCGGTATTTATGCAAATATTGGTTTATAATTTTGTGGTAAAGATGAGGTGTCTCCAAACAAAATGGCGCCTCAGAACTTTTCCTCTCCTCCACCGCAAATGAATCGCAATACGAACCGAATCGTGAGTCAAAAATCGTGAAAAGAATCGAATCGTGGATTCAGTGTACAGCTCTAGTATAAATATTTCATGCAGCTCTAACATAGATTTCTTTTCAGTTGCTGTAATTGTCTCCTTAACAATCGATTGTCAGAATTTTGGTTGAAACTTTGTGATACTGCTTCGTGATACTGCTTTCTACTTTATGTTCGTGCTGCTTTGCAACCCAGGCATCTCCCTCAGTGCCTGTGTTTACAGTTTTCCACTCTCACTGAGGCCTCAGAAGGCCGTAGTGGTAAACAGGTATTTACAAAATAATCCCAGGTCTACTTGTGGGTAATTAGAAACTGGTCTCAGGAGGTGGTGTCATCTCCCTGGGATCTTAGCAACGCTGCTGTGGGAGGTGAGGGCACGAGCCAATTACAGAGCAGCCTGACAGTCTTAGGTATGCGTGGTCCTGCCATGTTAGAATTGTGTGGCATTGCTGCCTCGTTTAACCCTGAGTCCCCTGAACTTTAATTGTAAAAAATGATGAAAACAAATAACATCTTTTTTATGGTTAAGTATTTTGATTATCTAATATTTTATGCTCAATTTAAGCAAAAATGAATGACTGCAAATTGCTTGGTACTCCCATTAACCTGGCATTAACTGCCTGACCCAATCCTCTGTCCTTTCATTGGTTAACAAAGTTGCTTTTGGTTTTGGGAGAGGCTTTATCTCCAGGCCTTTTTTGTTTTGTTTATCATATTTTGAATAATTCTCTTTGTTTTGGGCATGTTATGCTTGATGGTGTGTGGTGGCCTTGAATCCTCTAAGTGATTAGCAGTCCAACATTTAGGTTTGTAGGCCTACCTGACAGGGAAAAAGTGATTCATCTTTTTTTCTTCATTCTCTTATATGTAGATTGTTTTATGTTGCCAGTAAGTGGCTTAATCTATCTTACTTGAAATGGCCAGTGGGGTTGGATATGCATGTTTCCGTCTACCATTTGAAAGTGAGCAGTACCGTTGATTTCACAGGACTGTTTTCTGTTTAGTGAATCGTGTGCACATTGCCAGTCTCAAGAGAGACACGCTGCACGCTTGTTGGTAATCATTTTGTTTTGATGTATTAATGATGCAATATGAGGCTAAGGGGCAAGGTAGGAGGGTTTGGGAGGCAGGGGGCTTCCTGAGTCTCCTGACAGGGTGTCTGCAGCCCCTAAAGCCCTTCCTGAGTTACACCCTGCTGTCTTCATGACAGCAGTGCTGCGCTACAGCAGTCTGAGCCTGGGCCATTCCTATGGATTCAGTCCCATAGCAAAATTCCCAGTGCATTCACAGAATTCCTTAGAATTAATTGGGAATTTTGGACATTTGCCATGAATCCTTTCTTATGGGGATGGGGAAAAATTAATTAATGGATTGAGTGTAAAAACAATTGAAATAAATATAAAGAAAGCAAGGATAGGTAGATTTATAAATAAAAATAACACCTTTAATTAGGTCTCCTAATTCTGGCTACAGCAGTTTAGCTCTGCCCATTCTTGCATAACTATTAACACCTTAGTAGTTTTAAAAAATTGTAAGAGGGAGAAAGAAGGGGGAGTGAGAGTAAGGAAGAGGGGAGGGGCATTGGGGTTTCTGTTATACCTGTTTTAGAAGCACAGGCCTCACGTGCTCTGTCATGTGGCCTGGACCAAGGTGGATGATGTCACTTTCTGGGCTGAAACACCAACTGCTCCCAGCTTCTGTCTTATCTGCACATGTTTGCATTTACACACACACACACACACACACACACACACACACACACACACACACATACATACATTTCTACTCACAGCCTGAATTTTTAAAGCTCTAGTCCAGATGCTTGTTCCTTTTTTCTTGTGAAAAGTCGATCTTTTTATGTGTTTGACAGGAAGCAACGCTTTGTGTCCCTTTCTGTATATGATGGTAATGTTTTGAGTTCTTGGTGGGAACAGTTGTTTGTTGTACACCAGGTTTTTGAAGCAGTGCGTTTGTATCGTGTTTGTCTTATGGGATGGATCGTGTTTAGAGCTATGGGGTTGTGTGAGTCAGGGTGGATGAACTTATGAAGAGCAGAATCACTGCATTTTTAAAAGGACAATTCACACTAAACTTTGTTTCTGTGGGCTGTAAACATGATTGAATATATTTAGTGAATGAATCACCAACAAGTTCATATTGATGCATGAAACCCACCCTTTAAAAAAAAAAATGGTGCACCACTTAGTCAAGACATATACTTCATGAATTTACCTCCTTTAAGTTTGTGTGCAAAATCAACAGTTTTTCCTCTAACCTTTTGCAACTTTTCTTTACTTTTTTTTTGAAGCACTAAATGGCCAAAAATATATGGACAAATATATAGAAAACTGAGCACACCTATATGAGTTTGATGGACATACCGTTCCAAAACCAAGGGCATTTTTAATGGCAACAATAGCAGTCTCTTCCTTTATGGAAGGCTTTATGCAAGAATTTGTGACCTTTAATCAAAAGAAAAGAAACCAGATTCATTCACATGTTTGCAGTTTAGCATTTATTTTAACTCCGTAGAATGGGGGCTGTTAATATAAGAAGTAACTGCATAGCATCAGAATGAGTATATTAGATTTGTTTTTGTGAAGGCAAAATTTTAAAGACTGTCCAATGAGACAATATATTGGCTATTACTAAAGTGAAGTCTAAAAACCCAAAAAGACTGGGCCTTACGGCTTACACTCTCAACGATCAGTTTATAATTTCTGGATGTACTGTTGTGCCCTTCCCTCAGATTTGTGTGCATGTGTTTGCGGCAGTTCCACGTCCCGTGTCAGCTGGCTCATATTTACATTCTAGTTGTGATCATTCTAACAGCTTTTAAAGTGGCACTTGTTTCAGTTATAGCTAAAAATGTTTGTGGCTAAAAATCTTCTACATTAAATAAATTATACCTTATGCTCATTTAAAAGAACATGATTACATATTGTTGAGCTTTAATTTTGCCTTTGTATTGTATCTAAACTTTTAATATTGGCTATTTTATGGTTGTTGACTTATGCAATACTTTTGTGTGCATGTGTTTCTTCCAGGCCACGGTCAGTGGGGGGTCATGGCAGGATGCACTGGGGGCCAAGCTGCTCTCAGAGTCGGGTACAGGAAGGCCGAGGGCGCCATCGTCTGTCTACTGTCATCCAGCCCCTCAGACAGAGTGCTGGGGAGGTCGTGGACCTCACTGTGGACGAGGACGGTAAGAACTTGTGTACCAGTCATTTCACTTTACTAGTGTAGAGTTTACAAAGCTTATCTCGATGGTCTTAAGAGACATAAAAGGCTTCATTCATAGTACCAGTCTCAATGCACGTTTACGTGTCTTTGGTTCATTTCAGGGCTTTCTGCCTTAATGTTTCCCAGTGCTGTGTGTGTATAGTAGTCACGTCACGATAGACATTTGCAGTTTGGTCCCAGTAGGGTGACTTGTGTTCACAAGCTGATTAATTTGTCTTAAAATGTTATACAAGTTATAAAAAGACTATGGGCTATACACAACATGTTCATGAAATTCTTTGCACAAAATCACTCTCACATAAAAAGATCTCAACGCCTCCAATCTTGACAGTTTCAGTCCCTTTCAAAAATTAGCCATTTAAGGGCTCTGTCATGTTTACAGAAAACAGAGGCGCTATCTAGCCCTATGTGTTGTTCTTAGCAGCCAACAACACAACACTTCATGTGTGACTTGCCTTTGCTTGTAGCCATAGCGCTCGACGCCATGCTCGTATAACCAGCCGACAAATCTATTGCTGGGGTCTCGACAGGTGAGGCGTGGTTCTATGCAAATTTCCTCATCTTGATGTCAGGATATAGGATATATGTGTTGGGTGCATTGTGATCGCATTACTCATATGGCCAGCATGAAGAACTACCTAATCAACTTCTTCACAGCAGAGAAAGAAGCAGCTGCACTTTCCGTCTTTGTCACCTCTTATGTTAGGCATCCATTTGATGTGATCTTGTGACAAATGCTAGGCAATGTTAGAAATGTATCATGATTATTCACATGGTGTTCGGAGATTGATCGCATAGTTATATGCAAAAATAAACAATTCAAAATTGATGTGTTGCACACCTGCTATATAAACATCAATGCATTAACATTTGGTTTGCAAACACTTTAAACAAATAAGGAGCTTTTTATCAGCATTGTTCCCTTTAACACATTTACACAGCTGCAGTTCAAATATTTATGTAAATCTCAACTTGAACATTAATGTAATCAAATAAAATATTAAACCAAAGCTATTTGCTACTGCCAAGCATTCAGGTTTTATCTAGTTTGTTGTAGAAAAATTCCAATACATGGGGGACAGAATCATTACGCCAGCGGCAAATGAATTATGGGAGGTGGAACCATTACGGCAGCTGCATATGTATCTGAATGCAGTGTCATTAAAGTCTCTTTTGGTGCAAAGATTGGGTGTCCCATCACTATTTGCCATATTAAATTGACAGAAGTAGTGGTACTCTTGACCCTGCGAAAACCAGCCGACACGCACAGCTCTGCATAGTATATAAAATTGAAAAGTGCAGAAATATGTTCCCTTAAGCATGTGCACTTCGAAAATCAACAAAACTTGTAACCGTTGCCTATGACTGTATTAAGTGTAGCTTTGATCTCACAGCATTGTAAAAATCAGATCATTACATTTTGGTGGATGATAGGATTTATGACATTTCATGCTTTAAATAAAAGTGATTTCCCAGTGTGTGAGTTCTGCTAATTTTCTTCCCCGCCAGTAGAGATATGATTCTAGTATCATTGTAAATCCCTTTTATGAACATAAGTGTAAATGCACTATGTGGTGAAACCTGATGACAAATGCAATGAAACACAGCACTTCCACCAAGTACAAGACTAACTGTAAGTTCAGATATTCACACTACTTCATTGACTGCTGGGGCAGCTGGTGGCCTGGCAGTCAGGGATCTGCCAGTGGCACAACTGAGGTACCCTTAAACAAGGTACAATCCTCATACATTATTGCACAGGTGCTGCATCCCTGGCTGCCCATGGCTTCACTTGGGAAAGGGTTAAATGCAGAGAGAAATTGCACACTGTTCATACTATGCTGTACTGTGTTCACATGTGACTATAAGGGCCTCTTTACTTACTGAATTACAACACTTCTGGTCTGCTATCGCACTCATCATTCTCATCATTTCCTCATTTCTTTCTCCCATCTGGATGCGCTGCCTTAGTAATTTGGTGCTCAGTGGAATACAGAGCCTGAGCTATGTGTGGCTGCATTCTGTTTTCATGCTTGCTCATGCTTGGGGGAAAAAATCTGACGAGTCAACTAGCCAGTTTAGCATCTAATCAACCAAATCAAATGACATCAGAGGGGGTGGAAAGCGCAGGAAGTATTTGAACTCTGGTCACCTTTAAGTTATCTAGTCTGATCTGTGTACCAGTCTGTTCTGTTGAGTATGCTCAGACAGCTCTTTGCTTAAATGCATTAACAACTCTGATTAACATGCATGAGAGCTCAAATGTTTTTGATATGTTTTTGACTACAGAAACTGAAATACTGTTTTTGTGTGCCTACAAACAGATGCAGTACCCTGTAAGAATATCATGTATGTTTTATGTGAAGAACAGTTCTCCAGGCTTCCTAAAGTTCATCTCTTATTTTCAATCCACTCTCTCAACCTGACCAGGAATGAGTACGGTTTAAACCTTGTAGAATGTGGTGGGGGGGTGGTAGTAGTACAGTCTAAACTAAATAGGTCCCCAACCTATATTTCGTCAGGAATTGGTTTAATATCAGAAACTATATTCACTAAGGATATCAGGGTTTTTTTCTGTGTGGTCCGCGGACCGGTACCACATTACCCACGGCCCCGTACCGGTCCGCGGCCCGTTGGTTGGGGACCCCTGGTGTAATGCACCACTTCCTATCACAGCCAGTATGAACTTTTTCAGCAGCTCTTAACAAGAGAGGCTTGCCTTTCTTTCCCATGTGGGCCACTTTCTGAAAGAATCTTTGGTAGTTACTGACCAGTGTGTAGCTACACTACAAGACCTGCAATTTTGTAGATGCTGTAATCCAGCCGTCCAGCCTTTAAAGTTTGACTTTGGCAAAATGTCACAGATTCTTACACTGACCCTTTGTTTCTGCTTCCATTCACATTTAATTTCAGGAACTGACTGTTCAGTTGCTGCCACATATATCCCACCCATTGACCGATGTCTTGATAACGAGATCAGTGTTATTTACTACACCTGTCAGTAGTTTTAATGATGTATATCTGTCTTTATTGGTTATAAATTTTGAAGCAAATCCTGTGGAATTACGTTAATATTTCAAGTAATTTTCTGTTATTTGTATTGGTTCCTTTGGTCATTTTCAAGAAAAGTAAAATGATATTACACCATATCGTGTCCTTAAGCAGTTTCAGCCCAACTGACATATATTACAATATTTTTCGCGTGTAAATGTCTAATTTTCTAAATTTAGCTCAAATGCAAGCACAGTTTAGATTAAAAGCTGGATTAAAGGCTTCTTGATTGCACAGAGCTGTAATGAGGCTGTGCGGTGATGTGGGCATGTGATGTAGCTGCAGTAGATGACTTTTGGATCGTGTAGTTCAACCCTGCGTGGGTTTGGGGAAATATTAGATGTCACATCAGATCTACTCAATTTTTGCTATGAGCGCTTCTAACATCTCTTCCCTGAGATACAGCCTGCACCTCAGAGCGTGTGAGAGGGGGAAAAACGAGGAGAAAATGAGGGGGAGGAGGAATGAGTCTGGAAAATTCAATTAGTTTTGTTCAGTCATGACCGTTCATACACTCCAAGCTGCTTGCTTGCGCGCAGGCACCGTTAATAATGATTAATCTATATCTTTTAATCAAGCGCGAGGGTATAAATAGCCTCTGCAGCTGCAGTGTCAGTCGCAGCCTGGTGTGCACAGCATCCAAAGCCTTTCTTTGATGTTCTTTGTGCATAATTGTGTGTATTCCTAATTTTATTTCCAGGCAGCATAATGAAGTCTGTCTGTTATGCAAGCTGCCTCTGAGCTTACAGAGAGACAATGAACTGTGCTATTGAAACCAATTAAACTGCCACTCTGGATGACAGTAGTTTTGTGTGTATATATGTGTGTGCGCGCGTGTGTTAGTTATCCCTGTAATCTGCTGTGTGCTTCTAAGGCTTATAAAAGAAATCTCATTTACATCACTTAGGTTTGATTTCAGGTGGAAAGTCATTTTATTTTTTTTCTTCTTTGTTGTGTCAAACTCCTCCCTTTTTTCTGAGCAAATGGCTGTGAGGGATGAAGCAGAGTTTGGAGATATGGCTGCATTTGCATTTCTTTTCAGGAGAAGAGAAATTAATTTGTGAATATGAAAAGCAGATGGAATGCTCTCTCTGGAATGTTAATGAGCTGCAATTCTCCTGGGCCACTTGGTTGCTGAAGCAAGTCTCTCACACATTCTTGTACACACCCACTTGTTTTTATACAATGAGAGGATATTGGGTCATATAGGTCACACAAATAACCCTCAATGTTTGGTCTTCTTTAGTTATTTGAAAATATGTCCATGAGTATTTGCATGTGCTGTTTTTATCCTTTCAGTTAGAAATAAAACACAACATGCAGGCTGTGTCACACTCAGATTTAAGATTTAAAGTTTGAAGGGAAAAAACTGTCTTGCTTATCAGCCTGTCTAACTTTGTGTGTTTGTTTTGATATTTTTCCTCAGATCTCTCTGTCGTGCCAACCACTTCTGACAGCATCCACTCACAGCCTGCTAGCTCCTCCATCTCTTCCTCCTCTTCCCTCCATGCCTCTACCTCAGAGCTGCCCCAGGAGGGCCCTGGCCCCTCTGGAAGCTGTGCTGCTGTGGCCCCTGACAGCACGCTGGAGGCCCAGGCCCACGGTGGGCCTCCCGGACCCAGCGCCACCTCTGCCACTGCCACAGAGGGTAAGGAGGATCTCGTAGGCTTTAGAGGCCCATAGAGAAAAGCACTACGGAACACACAATCCGATTTTTAATCTCATGTTCTTGCTTGGCTGTTAACTCAGACTGGCTAAAAATGTTGTTTATTGTCTTCCTTGACTGTCTGAGGTTTTCTTCTTTAGCTTGAACTGAAGATATGAAGTGAAATTATGCTAATCAGATCAGTCAAAATACCATTTAAAATAGTCCTCAATTACTTGTTTTTAAACCGCTTTTTAGTAGTGCTTTTGGAAATGTCTTGGTAAAAGGACATGTGTGGCTCACTGGGTGGCTGTAACCAGACAGTTACATCAGCACTTTCTGACTCCTGAAATGTCATGTTTAGGCATGCAGTGCCATACAAAGATAGCTCTGCCTACATTATTCAGTATTTTTCCAGAGTTCATCATCAGGGTAGCATTTAACCATTAAGAGAACTGATTGGCTGATACATATTTGTCTACTTATGGCGGGTTTGCCTACTTAAATCATTGAATAATTAATTAAAACTAATTCTTATTGACAATTTTCCAACCACAAAAGACTGATGTATTTAATTGACTGCTGTTCTTATTGGCTTCTGTGTATTTCAGTTCATTCAAAAGTATGCATGAGGCTGGAACACGCTTAGAACTTTAGCTTAAATGCTGTACCTTTGTGGCCTATATGTGGGTTTTGTC
Source organism: Rhabdalestes septentrionalis (assembly GCA_037832545.1). Lineage (NCBI taxonomy): Eukaryota > Metazoa > Chordata > Actinopteri > Characiformes > Alestidae > Rhabdalestes > Rhabdalestes septentrionalis. The sequence goes on along the minus strand of JBBMFX010000037.1, from coordinate 20,137,983 downwards.
ACAAAAAACTGATTTGGAAATAAGATGTTTTTGCTGCTTTGATTTCTATAGATGGCCAATAATGACTTATTTCTGCTTTTTTCATTGCAAAAATGTTATGACATGGGCCCTTTAATATATTGAAGGGCATTGCAGTCACAATATGTAGCAGTATACTTGCAGGTTTTTTTTTTTTTAGGCTATTTTGAACACAACCATTGGTCATATGCAGTGTCATAGATCATATATGAAATTACTTGGTGTAAATGAAAAGGTGCTATGGTTTAGGCATGCAGTTGGCATAGTTCTAATCTGGTCACCTTAAGCCTTCTCTGGCTTTGCATAAGTTTAGCAATTGCATTATTTAAAAAGCAAATTTTGGACACCAAATATGTCTTGGCTAATCTGTTAAGTAAATATTTATTAACACTGACCTCTTAAACTCGAATATGTATTAACAAATGTATCTTTTTTCTTCTTTTGTTAATGATGGATTTTACGATCTTTGGTATCAGAAGATGGTAGGAGAGTTTCATCGCATGAAAGTGGCGGTGTAGCCATGCCTCGGCTTCCGTCCTGCTGCCCTCAGCACTCGCCCTGCAGTGGACCCTCCTCAGGGCACCTCTCCCTGAGTCATTCCCACTCAGGATGCATGCAGCCTGGACTGGCTCAGCAGCCCGGGCCTCAGCAGCCTTCTGCTCAGCACTCCCACAGCCACTCGCACCACTTCCACCACCATCATCACCACACGGGCCCCACCCCCTCCTCTCTGGCCTTCCCTGAGCTCAGCTGCCCACTGGAGCGGCCCAGTGCCGTGCCTGCCCCCTGCGGAGCGGTCAGCAGCAGCAGCAGCCAGTACCACGACCAGGTACCACAACATTTACTCTGCTGGCTTACACAAATTAGCAAATTTATTCATTTTTTGATGTCTGCTGAGTAGAGCTGTAGCTGATTCCAAAACAAATATGTATAACTTTTAAGAATTTGATTCAATGCATTTGAATCAGATCTCAAAATGATCTCAAAGCTTTTGCTACAGATTATAGTTATAGTTATAAGAACTTTTTAGTACCATGGCAAATTTAGTCAGAGAAGATAAATACACTTTCACATGCTTTTGCACATTTTAATTCACTATTATTGTTTTTTTGCTGAGTATAAAATTATGGCACATTTTTAAGATTTATTTTAGTATATATAAAACTCAGCAAATAAATAGAAAATGTGTACTATAATGTCCACGTTTGCAGACTCTTTTTCACTTTGAAAGTGTTGCTTTCTCTAATATTTATAGCATTTTTTGCAATAAGCACTGTGTGCTCTTATTTGAAATGAATATAGATGGCTCCATTTGAAGTTCTGCAAAGCCCTTTGTGTCCGGATGATGAAAAGGAAAAAACAAAGCACCTTTGATTTTTGATTATATTTTTTTTAGGTGGGGTGAGGAACAAAAAAAAATAGTCGCTTTTGTTTGAAGCCACCCTACAGCATAGCTGAGCTCTAAATAATTCACATAGAGCTAATTGCAGGAGCTGCTGCATAATATTAAAATTAAAGGGGAGGAGTGTGTGTGTGTGTGTGTGTGTGTGTGTGTGTGTGTGTGTGTGTGTGTGTGTGTGTGTGTGTGTGTGTGTGTG
>JBBMFX010000037.1:20097579-20115523 GCA_037832545.1 Rhabdalestes septentrionalis | reverse complement strand
GGAAAAACTCCCTGAATGACAAGGAAGAAACCTTGAGAGGAACCAGACTCAAAAGGGAACCCATCCTCATCTGGGTGTCTGTATGAGACCGTTTTTTTAAACTGACAGTAGTTTACATTCTCTGTCCGAACGCGAAACCGGTCAGAGCCCGGCCCTGATATTGACCGAGATCGGGCCGATGTTTCCTGCCACTATCCTCGGGCCGGGCCGTGATCCAGTATTTTAGTGGCTCTGAGCTGGAGTGTCAGTTTGAGAACAAAACAGTGTTATAACTGCCCACATATTTAAAAACTTTCGGGGCCCGGGCCACAAATTGCAGTTAATGTGTCTGGCCGGGCTGGGCTCGGTCACAAGGGGCTCGGGTCGGGTCCATTTTTGGGCACGTTTTATCACTTTAAAACATATTCAGTTCACACATACATGTGATTGGAATGTTCTTATATTATTCCCTATAACTTGTTAGTCTAGAATGTTTTTGTTGTGAAACACAGGCACTTTCAGTGATTTTTCAGTGCTTTCAGTTCCAATAAGTATTCCAACTATTCGTAAGGTGGTCACATGCTGTTTGCCATTTTGTGAATGTAGGGTCTTAAATTTGATCAAAGTGGCCTTAAAAAAAGTCTTAAGTCTTAATTTTGGCTTCCTTAAGCCTGCAGATACCCTGTAAATGATGGGTCGCTTCACTGATGGTGACTGCTTTTTGGATCTCATATTGAGAGTTGACAGCAACCAATTCCAAATGCAAATAGCACACTTAATGTAAATAAGATAATGTTGGAATTACATACACCTGGCAATGGAATAGCTGAGCAGCCAATTGTCCCATTATGTTTGTGGGAGGCACATAAACAAACTGTTATTATTCCAACACCGTTCACCTGATTTGTATGTAAGTACCCTCAAATTAAAGCTGATTGTCTGCAGTTAAAGCACATCTTGTTTGTTTTATTAAAAATGTATTGTGGTTTTATAGAGCTGGTGTATGAAGCTAGAGGTGGCTCAAGTAAAGTGCATATAGTATGTTTGACATTCAGCTTTCTCCCATATTTAGGGGGTATCGGCAGTAGCAGTACTAGCTCTACTCGCAACTTGTGGGTGAGTGGCTTGTCCTCCAACACCAAAGCAGCTGACCTGAAGAACCTTTTTGGCAAATATGGGAAGGTGAGGTATAGTTTGTGTAATTTTATCACTATAAATACAAGTTTTACACAGTATAGACTAGAATTGTACTTAAATGTATTCAGTGTTGGCAGTCACATTGGATGTTCAGCTTTTTAACATTTCTTGCTTATTTTAAATAAAGGTTTTTAGTGCCAAGGTGGTCACTAATGCCCGTAGTCCAGGAGCTAAATGCTATGGATTAGTGACCATGTCCTCCAGTGCAGAGGTGGCAAGATGCATCTCCCACCTGGACCGCACAGAGCTGCATGGCCAACAGATCTCTGTGGACAGGGTAAATACAGGCTTCTTTTTCTACCTTGTATCTGCCTCAAGCATTTTATACCAGTGTTTCTCTTGTAACAAAAGCAGATTGTATTTGTGATTACACAAAATCATGTGGACCATTTGCTTTTCTGAAATTAAATGTGGACTCTCTTTCTGACTTTACAGGTTAAAAGTGACCCTTTCAAGAAGGACTTTTCTAAGAAAGAGGGGGAGGACAAAACTGGTTCCAGTAAACTGTCAGGGGAAAAGCGTACACCTACTGGTACAAAGACTGCCAGCAAGTAAGTTCTCCTATTTAACTTGTAACATAAGTGCTTACAGAAAGCCAGGGTGGCTCTTATAGATGTTTTTTTTAATCTTCACAGGATTCAGGCCTCCTCCAAAAAGGAGGAGAAGAAGCCATCTGAAAAGGAGAGTAAGGAATCTTCCAAGAAACAGGAGTCTAAAGGCACCAAGTCTGATTGCCCGTCTTCTGTCCCCGGGGCTGATGCCAAGAAAGATGAGAAGAAGCATGGCCGTACGTTTGTGAATCCATTTACAAATTCTTTCTTCCTTTGGGAGCTTGAATTGAGTAAGTTGTCTCATTCTTCTTTTGAATAGGAAAAAGCCCTGGGAAGATGGTAGTACTTGATCAAGCTAAAGGAGAACAAGGTTTTAAAAATCGGCCACCATTTAGGAGAGGAGGGAGGTTTGATAAGGTACTTAGTATTCATAGATATTCTACATTATTCTATGGAGCCATAGATGTTTTATTTAGTGTTATTTCTGTTGACATGCCTGAGAAAATTTCTCAGATTTTTCTTAAATGGGATTTTTTCCCTTATTCTGTAGCCTGGACCTCCCAGTCTGATGAACAGAAGGCCTCGGTGGATTGGGCCACCCGAAGAGGTGTGTTGTTGTTTTTTTGGTCTCTCCCTCCAGAAATCCTTTCTTTGAGGGTGTATTTTAGTTGTGCATTACCTCTTTTTTGTAGTATTTAAAAATGGTTGTTTGCACAGATGGAAACGATGAAGAAAGGAAGGCCTTTCATCAATAAAGGTGGCAGTCAGGAAATTGTTCCCTTTGAGAAAATGAAGGAGCAAAGGATGCGGGAGCGTATGGTCAAAATGGAGCGAGCCCGCAGGGCTATGGAACTACGCAGGTAAACCCAGTTCACCATTTAAAATAGTCTTTTTTCTCTTGTGGTTTCCTAAAGCAGAAGCACTTTTAAAGAACAAATATTTTTTTTATCTTGACTGCCTTGACAACCAGGCGACGTGAGCTTGCGGAGCGTGAGCGTCGAGAGCGTGAACGAATCCGTGTGATGCGCGAGCGTGAAGAGAGAGAGAACCTAATGCGTGAGCGCCAGAGGCTTGAGCTTGAGAGGCAGAAACTGGAACGAGAACGCATGGAGCGGGAGAGGTTGGAGAGGGAGAGGATTCGCATAGAACAGGTCAGACATTCACTGCTACACCAAATTACTTCCTTCCAGGCATTTGATTATGGTTGCTGAATTGGCCATTCTTTGATTGGTAGGAACGGCGAAAGGAAGCTGAAAGGATGGCTCGTGAGCGGGAGGAACTGAGGAGGCAACAGGAACAGCTGCGCTATGAGCAGGAGAAACGCAATAACCTTAAGAGGGGCCGTGATGTCGACAACAGGTACGTCTAGAAAACTTTAAGCAGCATTTGTTTTTGCGATGGCCCAGTTACTGCAGAATGCTGCGCTTGAACCTAAACAGAGGTTTGCCAAACATCCTCCTTTGTTATTTATTTTTAAAAAAATTATCTGGGCATCCAGGCAAAATTGTATTGCCTAGAATTCAAAGGTTGACTGACTCCTCTGTGTCTTGCAGGAGGGATGACCCTTACTGGAATGGCAATAAGAAGATGCCAGAGTCAGAGGGCCGGATCAACCAGGCCTCGGACTACAGTAATCGCCAGCAGGGCCGCTTCAATGATTTTAGCTCGAGAGACAGGGCTCGCTTCCCTGGCACAGCTCCTGTACAGCCCAACAACTTTGAAAGGTAAAGTTGGGCTTGTAAGTCTACATTTATGAAGCATATACAAAGCATTTTCAGTTTGAGTTGTTTTAAACAAGTTTGTTTGTTTGTGGTTCTCAGGCGGGGTAGGTTTGAGGGCGAGCCAGAGGCTAAGAAGAATCGACCTGACCCACGACGGGAGAGCTCTGGCTTCGACCGCTACCCCAAAAGTTTTGATACTGTTCGCCGGCCTGAGCCACCTCCCCCTCCCTCTCGTGCCGAGCTGCGAGACACTGACCGCCGAGAGATCCGGGACAGAGATGAGCGCCGGCCTGTGGCCATCCCCGAACGATCTGGAGGCGGCAGAGCTCCTCCGCCAGCCATGTCTCACTCCCGGTCCACCAGAGACTCTGGCCACAGTGGCTGGAAGAATGACAGCGGCATGAACACTAAACAGAGTGATGTGAGGTAAGAATAGAACAGTTCATACTCTCCTACACATTATAGCATTAGTGTTATCATATGTGTGCTTGGGCTTCATTAGGTGTTTCCCAGCCTATAAGTAGCCTAGACTTAGTATTTCACTTAGCCTAATAGTTAGTACAGATAGTAATTTGACTGATTAAGTGGAACATACGGCTTCTAGATTTCTCTTGCTGAAACAGCATAACTGGGAGCTGTCAGCATGAACTGATTATATAGAGGAGTTGTTTTGGTCTGCCCAGGGGAGCAGTGCGAATGCGTCCAGAACGCTCAGGCCGAGAAGGTCCCGGTCCTGCCATGAGGGGAGCCCCTTCAGCCAGCCGTGGCAGAGCTACCTTCAGTAGCAGAGATGGGGGCAGACCTGCCGTCATGGGAGACCAGGTGAGCGGTTAAACTTGCTCTATATTCTCTATAAAAATAAAGAGCCTACAATAAAAGGGTGCAGGTCTTCCACAAGAGGTAGTAAATCGGCTCTCAATTGGCATTTTGAAATGGTTCAGGCCCAGTTGTGGGGAGACTGCTTTTAAAAAGTTCAAATTTTAAATTTTAGACCTGCAAGTTTGAGTTGTCCCAGCTGCTTAGCTCACTTAAGCATTACCCTGGTTTTCTTGGAGCAGCATTTTAGCAGTGGCCGGCAGGTGGTCGTTGAGAGGCATGGACGAGATCAGGGCCCAAGGAAGGACTGGCATGGGGGTACAAGCTCCCAGAGTGGAGGATTTCCCGACAGCCGACGGATGGGAGAGAGCCGACCTGGCATGATGGCCGCACACTCCAGGTGTGTATTGATTTGGTCTGCTCGTGAGTTTTCAGGTTCCTCTGTAAATATGCACTAGGGCTGCACAATAAATTGAATTTTAATCACGATTTTGCCTGCCAAGATGAAATTGGGATCATTGGTGGTATTAACATTTGAATAGCGGGCTCTGCTGTATATCAAATCAATAACACCAATCTCTGTGAAACTTCACAGTTAGATAAGGCTTGAGACCTTTTCCAAAGACCCCTTTGCCATAAAAGCCCCCGGAGACCAGGAGTTTAGTTGAAAACTGTTCATATCTACCGGGTGTCCATTTACTTTTTTCGGTGGTGAATGTTTTTTGGCTAATAACTCCATCTGGATAAATTAATGCAAACGAGTGGTCATTGGAAAGGTGATACAGAGCCCTATCTAACTGTGACGTTTCACACTGATTGCAAGATATATCCTGGCTGTTAGCATATCTCGCTGTTTGTAAATGTGCTACGTTTAGTTGCGGTTTTTAAAGTGCATTTACATTTTAAGCACGTTTCCTTTTTTTGAAACCCCTCTAGCTCTAAATGTGTGAAAATTGCGCTGAATTATGAAAAAATGACAGCTCTAAATTTAAGCTGTTTATAAACAGCACCCCATACCTGTTCTGTGTAGTATGTGCCTTTTCTGGGTAGGCTTCATTTTTCCCATTTGATTGCAGTCTGCAATTGCATATTTATTTTTTGTTAGCTCTTTTGTCTGGAATATTTTTTTTTTAATTGGAGTTATTTTTATTTGAGGTTTTATTTTGAACTAAAAGCCTTGTTCACTTACTGTTTGTATGAATTAGAAAGTGCAGTAAATGAGTTTTATTTAAAATAATGAATATATTAATTGTGATTTAATCATTGTTATTTCAATATTGATGGTGATTATCCTTTTGGCCATAATCGTGCAGCCCTATTATGCTTTGCTTTAGAAATATGTGCTTCACTAATGCTTGTGGTCAATTTGTGTCTGCAGCCATTCCTCTGGTGGCATGAACAGGATCGTTCAGATAACCAACGTCCCCATGGCAGGCGGCAGCGGAGGATTCAAACCATTCAAAGGAAGATTCTAGCAGCTTCTTGCACATGCTTTTTTGCAGAAATATAAAAAACTTTTATAACTTAATTTTTCCTTTTTTAAGTTTGGAATATTTGATGTTTTTAAATAGTTGGACTGTGACCGAAAGATTTTTTTTTTTGTATAGAGGCTTATTAAGCTAAATGTAGGATTTGTTCTTGAACTGTTTTTTTTCCTGTGACCTATAAAATGTTACCAGTGCACATACTTATTAGCCTAGCACATACTGGACTTACAGATTGTATAGGGTTTTTTGTTTGTTTTTTTATCCAGCTTTTGTGTGTTTAAAATTACATTTGTGTCTGAAAACATGAACTTTCTGCTTACTCTAGACCAGCGCCTCTCAGTCCTGGGATCACTTTTAGCTTTTCCTTCCCTAACATGCCCCTCTGAAGCCCATAACAGGGTTTGTGTAATCAGGTGGGTTGGTATCAGGGGCTAATTGTGTGTTGTAATTTAACAGGATTGGGAAAATACTGCTTTAGTCCCGTTTCTGTGGGTGTAGCAGTAGACATGCAGCAAGTTCTTCCTGTTTGATGCTGATGTAGGATTGCTCTCTTATTTACATTAAATTATACAGGTTGGTTGTTGTATTTTTGTTAACAGTGCTGTTTACTTCCTACAGCACACACACACAATCTAACACCAGGTGACTAGTAGATAAAAAAAACACAATTTAACAGATGTCGCTGTCCAGGTTTCTTTTAATCAGACGTTTTGTCCCTTGTCTAAGGCTTTGTTACATGTCCATCTACTGTCACACACCGTGTTGGGCTACATACATATTTGGTCGTATGTACATAAACAGCTGAGTCACTGTAATGTGAGCGAATAATGACCTTTTTAATATCCAACCTTTTTATTTTTAGTAGTTTTTGTCTTAAATATTTTGTGTAAATAGACATACAAAGGAAGTACAAATAGAAACCGTATTAATGGGATCGCAGAATTGGATCACTACACCTCAGTGCTACCGTAAGCTCTAAACATGCTTCACAAAAATATTTGCTAATTTGCTGTATGGGTCCATCCAATATACTCCACCTTAAGAGAACAAAAAGGCAGATCTTGCAAGACATATCATCTGACCTTGGTAGCGGTTATACCAGAACCATAGCAGCACATACTGTCAGGGGCTGAGTGGCACTACCAGCACCCTAAAGCTTGTGATGTTTTTAGTGGAACCAGTATCTCTCTCCCCCAACCCCCACAAATGTCTCCAGACAGTGGGCTTTACATGAAATGTTCTGCAACAAAACTGATATAAGCTTAGTGGCAGCACTCAATGTTCTCAGGAAAAAACATAAGCCTTTCCTACAATCAAATGTACTTTCTTTATTCCTCGAATCCACTTCAGCCCTGTAAATCTCTTGCTGTTCAGGAAAGCGATGGAGAAGATAAACATCCTGGTTATAAGTCTGGTGGGATTTCCGAACTCTGGCGCATCGAATTCTGTAGAAAATGAGGTATTTTTGGTAGTGCATTCCACCCATATAACAGTGCATAACCAATTACTTTGACAAACAGTCTAGGACACTTTTTTTTTTTTTTGCAAGGTTCGGGTCGATTAAAATCTAACCGGTACGAGCTCTGCAAAAATGCCCTGGCAACATTCCACACAAAAGAAATCTAGTGAGTATAATCTAGGTGAGGAGAAAAAAAAAGTTTCAAGCTGTAGCACTAGTAACAAAATCGTGTTATTGGCAATTGATACAAATGACAAGCTACTGAACTGGCCACATAAAAGCAGTGCATGCCAGGAATGTCTACCACACAGATCAGTTAAAAATGGACTAAAGCCTCCACTGAAGTTTCAAAACAGTGTACAACCAGGCTTCTCATGGGTGTGGAAATATGAAAGAACCTCATTGCTGTCAAGCATCTTGGAATGCCCATGTTCACATAAGAACCTTCCAAAAACCTACTGAAGGTGTATATGCTATAAATATAAGTGGGGGGGAAAAGAAAAGCATTCTGCAATAGACCTTTTTGTACTATATCTCAGGTCAGTTTTAAATGAGCTTTAATATAGAAACTGAAATGTAGTGGACACATAGTGTTAATTAGTCCCTGTTGGAACTTTTGTCTGTTTTCATCTCTACTGTTGTGCTTCTGGATAAATACGAATCAGGGTCACACCCCAGCAGGTGTGTACAGATCCACCTTATTAGGTGCGAGTTCCATCACACACTGCCTGGTGAGTTCTGTGTGTGGAACAGAAACTAGTGTGGTATTTCAAGCAAGCCAGCTGACCAAATTCACTTCAGTAGCGTCCATTAATGCTTTTTCCCCCATCTGTACCCCCATTATAATAAAGCTCTGGTGGGAAGGGAAGGCCGATCCCGAAAGCAAACCCTGTGTATCACCGTGGTAACCCGCACTCTTCACCAAGGCAGCTTATACTTTTGCAAGACACTCAAGGATATGTTCCTTCTTGGAAGGCCTGAGTGGTTGTCTGTCTACGATAAGGTCTACAGATTGTCTCAATCTCATCTTGCTTCTCTACTTCACTTTTTTTTTTGTTTACCTTATACAAAAGTTATTGTAAATGTTGTAAGGCTTATTTATATACAGAGTTCTGCAGCTGAGGGCTTCTATTAGATAACTCCAGCCCATGTCAAGGAGGTCCACACTGTGGCAGTGGATCCCAGTCCTGATCTCGGGGAGCTAATTTCTTTTTTCTTCTTCTCAAAACACACCTATTTCAACCCATCACCAAAACTTTCCGTATAGTCAAAGTAATCCACAAGAGATAACTTCCTTTTGGTATTCTAATTCTTTTCTTATGCAGGTAATTAATATCAAGCTTGTATTTTTATACATTGTGAGAAACAATCTGAGCTGGAATTGAATATATTAACAGTCATTTCTGTTTAGGAGTGATCGAGCTTTCTTAAGTGAAAGTGGCCCGACTCATTGTTGAATACACGCCATGAAAGGTGAACACTTTATATAGTGGTAAAAAAATGTATTACCATAGTTATTAATGGGTACTCCAGGCTCCACCCCCATGTTCTTCCATAGCAAGTGTTGCTAGGTTGGACAAGCTTTCCAGAGCAGTCAAAATAATGAAAAACTGTCGGTTCTTGTCAAAATACCTCCATTTCACAATGATGGAGTAAAGGCATTTTGTAGTAGGGGGTGGTCCAATCAGAGAAACCCCTGCTCCCTCCCCAGAAACCAACAAGAGGTTGTCTTGTTGTCTTATCCTTCAGGACTGCATCTCCCTCAAACTGTCTACTGGGTCTCTGCCAGTCTCTCACTGTGTTTTCTGTTGGACAGAAACCTCCAGTTTCTTTTCGTGACCATGTCTGAGATTTTACAGCATCTGTACACAAACGAGAGGAGGGAAGACACCACAGCTCCTTCCATCTCTGCTGAGTTTCTGCAGATGATCCGGAGGGCCTTTGATGCTGTCAAGGATGCACTGGAATGCTTTAGCCTCTCATCCCTAAACAAACACTCCGGATGTTTGATGTGGCTCATGATGTGCCTTTCAGACCTTGTTCACGCCTGTCCTCAGTTTTATGTAAATAGATTCATGGCATTTTGATTTTCTAAATACAACATCCTTTGACAAAGACGCATATCTTGCACATTTTAACACAATGTTGCTGAATTTAACAATTTGGGGGGCACAAATATAACTAAGCCTGTTCAAAGCCACCCCCCCACACATTTTTCACAAATAAATCATGCAATTAGACCAGGGTGTTCAAACTTTTGCACATGACTACAGTGGTGTGTCACCCAGTTTGGGAACAGGGCTTTGCATTTTTGGTCTGTAAAGATTGAGGAACCTAGCAGCAGTTACCATGGAAGAACCCAGTTGGAGAAGCATGCAGAGGTCACGTTCAAACGAAATAAAGTGGTAATGGACCGTACACTACGGAAGCACCTGAAATCTGCAGGTGCCTCCCTTTATGCCCACTGAGTTGAAACAGGTGTGCTATAATAAAAAACACAAAAACAATCATGTAGCGCTTGAGAGCCGCAGGAGTGGGACTGAGAGCCGGCCCTCACATCCTCGCACAGCCCCAATGGTGGAGTGATCCAAACTTCGCACGAATGAGCAAAAAAACAGACTCGCGCACCAAAAAAATGTGGCCGCTCCGGCCCGCGCTGAGGGGAAGCGTCCCGGCATGCGGGTTTCGACACAAGGCATTCTGCTGGAATGTATAGATAAAAAATAAAGGTCTGTTTGTAAGGAGAAGGCAGTAGCACAAATGGTGGGTGTGTGTGTGTGCATCTGTGTGCGTGTGGGGCGAGGAGTTAAATATGCTTGAGCGTGTGGGGTACAAGTATTTACAGTACAGTTAAGAGTGAACGCAGCACTGTGGCACAAACGAAAAGCGAAAATAATACTCGAACCATAGAAAGTTACAAATTACAGTCTAATCCAAAATAACATCAAGTGTGTAGTGTGTTACACATGTCAAAATGATCAAGTCTGGTTGGGCAGGGCCAGTCTAGCTTAGGCCATAGGCAGCCTATTATCTGCTTTCAGCCAAGAAATGATGTGTCAGAAGGAGAGAGTGCTAATATAAAAATAAAAATTCCATGTGAAATGATCTATTCTACCACTCAGCAGCAGAGCTTAACAGGATTGGCAAAATAAAAATGCTATGTAACACTATGTGGTCTGGTAGCACATGTACATACAGAGGGATTCAGGATTAGCACAGATTCTACAATATGCATACTGGAATAAGGCAATCTAACCTGGACTAATGGATTTGTGGCTGTAAAAGAAAGCAAGCACGGCAAAAAGTCCCTGCCACTGTACACCCTACGTCCAAAAGGATCCCGACAGCCCTTCTAATGGCTGATTGCAGACACACAGCTTGTATAATCTTCATAGAAATGCTTTGACCAGAACAGCGGGACGCTCTAGAGCAGCTGTACATGGGCCTAAGGTCACCATGCCTGATTCCCAGAGTCATCTAGAGGGTTTTAAAGTCCCCAGCACTGGGCTGTGGAGCTCAAACTGATCCATTTACACTGATCTAGAACTCATCAGTCAACTTCTGTAATGCTCTTATGGCTGCAATCAAATCCAAACATCTCCCACAATCAATACCCTTGACTTCAGAAGAAGCGCGGTCTACAAACTTTTGGACACATAGTGAGACTCGAACCTTTACCGTCCAGCCTGTGGCACTCTAAAAAATTTATTGGTGCGTATGGCAACAGCTTCTAAGGAAACGTCTCAGTCTAGACCACTGAACATCTAATCTGACAAAAAAACATCTGGATGACGTTTTGTTACACGACCTGCTGCCTCTTTGTACTGACCTGCTTTTCCTTCAAAAAAGAAAGCTGCTTTATTTAAATATCCTGCCTCAAAAATAAACTCAAAGCATCTCAGCATCTCCTACCTACATGTGAAGTATGTGTGTATCGGTATAAAATAGCTTATAAACAACAATAACGGAAATCAAAGAGAAGAAAAAAGGTGCCATCATCTTTTTTTCCCCTCTGGTAGTGTTTGTTTATGTAGTTTTCTGCTTTTGCTATAAAATCAACCCTCGCAAAGCTTGAGGTCACCCCACAGTAGTGCACTGTGTGTAAGAAGGTTGGGCCAGGTGTAGGAAAGATGCAGAGCGAGTGTTTTTGTTTTCTTTCCCCCAGCTGCACTCATCTGCTCTCCTGTGTGTTCAGAGCACAGAGGGCAAAGAAAGTCAGGCACCGGTGGCTTAGGAACAGCGCATCCCCTCCTCCTTTCATCCCTCCCTCTCTTTCTCTTCACTTTCAGAGTCAGACTGGACTGAGAGCATGTGAAATGTTGCTCCTTTTGCTTCTCGATCAACAGGAACACCGAACAGCTCCCCACTGTTACAACAGAACGCATTTATCTTTGTCCTTGGCCTCTTTCTTGGCTTTGCGCTCCCCTGTGGAGGGCTGCTTGCCGGGGCCCGGAGAGACTGCTGCTCCTCCGGCAGGGGCCCCGGCAGCCGCTGCCGCCGCCCCTCCTGTAGCTCTGTCAGCCTGAACACCCCCTGCAGCCTGTGGCTGGCCCTGGAGGAACAGCACAACATACAGGACATTCAGAACAAATACAGAGGCGTCAAACAGTGGTAATAATGCAATTGATTCCTAATACCATTAATTATTGGATGCCCTTATTGCTTTTCCTAGTTCAACCTTTCAGAGAGGGAGAGGCTTCATAAAGAGAGAAAACACATAAAATATGTCATAAAGGCAACAACAACAAAAAAAATATATATATAAAATTACACATGAATGCATCTCTAGTAAAGAAATTCCAGAATTTCCCCGTGTTCTCGTGTTTTTGGCTTTTTGTTCTTCTGAAAGCCTTGTAAGTTTATTACTGTTAATTTAATTCATGTATTGCTGTATTTACCTGCTTGTACCAAAGAAAATGTGCATACATTCATTTCGCTAACATCGGTATTTTACAGTGTAGCACAGCACGACTTCAGTGTAAACTGTACATTATATGGTCTGAAAACGGATTTGAAATTAAAGTGTTTTGGGAGCATATTTAGGGTTTACACTATTTTTAAAAAATGCTTTTTTTTATATTATGTATTCGCTTTTACCCCCAACACTTTGTTCTACTGTTCCACTGACAGCTGTCTAGATAAAGAGTTATTTTCAGCTAAATGCCATTTAATCACGTAAACACATCTTTAATAAGCAAATTGCACTGCTGACTGCTAGACTAGCAGAATAAAGCCTAGAGCAGTGTTTCTCAAACTATGGGCCGCGGACCGGTGCCGGTCCGTGAGAAGATTTCTGCCTCAGTTCTGCGCCAATCAAAATTCGGTCAGATCCAGCGCTGTAGTCACTGCACGCCCCGCCCCCTCAACTTCCCGCCCCGCCCCTTCTTCCATTATTATAGAATGTTCAGCGTTCCGCAGTTTGTCTCATCCACTCCAATTTTTTGCGAACACACACGCATTACGAAAGCTATAGAAAAACCATGTGTGTTCAAAACAAGCGAGTCTGGATTCTTTCTCTCGGAAGCGTCCGTCAAATGATGCCCTTCCACACCAAAGATCTGTGCGAGACCGCTTTTCCTTAACAAGGGACAGAAACAGAGAAACTCCGATAACTCGCTTTGAGTGGCTATGACAGCATCTCTTCCTCGTTTCTACCAGTCAGTGGGGAGAAAGCAGGCACACCCATCACATTTAAATTTTGATTACATTTTTTGGTGCCAAATAATCCCTGTGGGTGACTACACGTTCGGCACCATTTGGCAGTGTTCAAAAGAGTAGTTAAAAACACCATTTAAATAAAAAGGGGATTTATATATATATGGCCTAGAGGACACCTTCTGTAGGAATCTTCACTTTTCAGGGAGCGTTGACAGAAAAACATGAATGAAAAACCAGAAACAACAGTGGAGAGGAAACAGTGAAGTAACATATGAGAGTAATGACCACTGACAGTGTGTTTTCTACTAACACACGCAAAAAGAAGTCACTGTTACACTAATTGACCGTGTGGAATGAAAATATGGAAATGAATCAATTTGATGTTTAGGCTGATTTATATACACACATTGTCAGTATGTATCTAATTTCCTAGATAGTATCTGAAAGTCAACACAGCTGAAGAGACTAGTATAAATTTATGTTTCCCTACTTATTTCAGTTACATCTAGCAGATACCGGCCCACTGTATATGTCAGCATGCTTACAGAATTTAAATGTACAGTTATATAAATGTACAGTCAAAACGTGCAGAAAATGATCTATTTTACATAGTGAGTTCTCTGATATTTCATATTTTGGGACCATCCTCAAACAAACGTGTTACAGAGGCCTGATAAGTCTGTGATGATCCACACCTGTGCCTGTGCCGCAGCGGCGGCTACGGCGGCTTGCGCCTGCTCCTGCTCCTGCTCCTGGTAGAACTGAGAAGCCCTGCGGTCCTCCTCCTCCTGCAGCTTCTTTGCCAACTCCAGATCACTGATCCCCTCAGGGAGCTGCTCCCAGCCCAGCTCTGATGCCTGCTGCTCCTGCTGCAGCGACAATGCCATCAGGTAGTCCTACAACACGCACACACAAAATTCACACAAATTTCAATACTGATTCATTAACAGTGGAACATCCACAGACTCAGAGAAATGTGCAGAACTGTGTAAACAAGTGTCTTTCTCCTAACTATGACATCATTAGAATAAATGCAGACAAACAAAAAGTATCAAGATCTGTTTTGTTTGTCTTAAAGTAGTTGATGTTTTGAGAGCCGGTGAGGAGAACACATGTTTGGTTCCGGATTCCTCCTTGGTAATTCCAGCCATTATTTGGATTTGTGAAACTCCACCAGCAGCCCCTGGTTTAATTATGAAGGACTGATTGAGTCAAACCAGGTTTCTGATGAAAACTATATGTAATACTGTACTTCCACAAGTAACACATTGCTGTGCATGAAGTAATAGTGACCATTCTGTCATATGTGAACAGACCACAGCACACAGTGTGAACAGCATGAATTCATCATGTATGTTTTATAATGAGAAAGAAAACACATTAGGAATGAATTAAATCTATTATGTCTTCCAATGTATTTTAATATAATGATGTGTTGTACAGATGTGCTAAATGAGTGGTTAGCACCCTCATTACACACCTGATAAGGCCTAACACACACTACAGAGACAGCGACAGAGAGATATAGGGGGATGCCCCATACATACAGGACTTGAAAACTGCACTGGAGACCTAAAGATGAAATACGTTAAATAAATCCAAACACATTTATGATCATTGGCACATTAAAACCACAATCAAATCAGGACGATATTACCCTGCTGATATTATTAGGAAAACAAGGCTAGTAGGATGTGGGCGGCGAGAAAAACGTTCAGTTTTGATGATTGACAGACACGTAGGAGAGAGTTTTGTTTTGTGGAGCAGTTTAATTAGAACTTTTTCTGACCTAGTTCTACA
Organism: Rhabdalestes septentrionalis; assembly: GCA_037832545.1. Taxonomy (NCBI): domain Eukaryota; kingdom Metazoa; phylum Chordata; class Actinopteri; order Characiformes; family Alestidae; genus Rhabdalestes; species Rhabdalestes septentrionalis. The sequence goes on along the minus strand of JBBMFX010000037.1, from coordinate 20,100,855 downwards.
GGGGACATCCCCCTTCTCAGTTCCAGCTCCGGTCACACCTGAACCAAGGTGTTCAGAACACTAAACATCTGATGAGGGTGCACTGGGTGCTGATTTGGGGGAATGTGAACTGTCTGGTGGGCTGTGAGGACAACGCTGTGGTGTGTGAGAAGGCCTGTTCTTGGTCTGTTGTTCTGACCTGGTCAATCTGATCCTGCTGCCCACGGTAAACACTCTCCGGGTCTGATGGCGGTCTCAGACGAAACTCAGAATCACAGAAATTCCCGTCTCCGTCTACGTTATGCAGACTCTCCCACACCACCTTCTCCTCTGTTAGAAAACCCTGATCCGTTACCAGCAGGTATAGCTGGCCCTGCCACGGAGAGAGAGAGCAGTTCTTAAACACACACATACAAGGTCTTAGTGTTGTCAAAAGACTCGCGACTTCGGTACCAAGTCGGTACTAAAAAATGTTTTATCTTACGGCACCAGGTTTTCTGAAGTACCAGTGGTACCGATCACCCGGTCAACCCGGTTCTTGCTGCGCTATCAGTTGCGTCTTCTTCGTAAAAGCACAGAGACACAGCGACCGGTGGTGCTGCGCGGCTCTGAATCCACTCGTTAAAAAGAAAGGAGGAAAGAGCCAATTTTGTTTTTGTGGCCGATGACGAGGGAAACATCACTGATCTCCAGAATCCCTTATGCAAGCTGTGTCATCGAAGTTTTATTTCAAAGGAGGAACCTTATAAACACCTCAAAGACATCCAGATTTAAGGGAAGAATTAAAAGTTTTAATTTTATTTAATATTTAGAGCTTTTGTTATGAAAATATACCCTATATTACCTTGAATGGCGGACTGAAATAAACATTGCTATTTTCTTGGTTAATCGTTTGCATAATGCGGCTAATGCTAATGCGAGTAGCAGAATAACGTTTCTTTATTAACTATTTAATGCTCCTACAGTGTTTAAAACAGGACATAACAGCTTACTATTTTTACACACCAGAGGCTTTTAAATGACCTGTGTAGCCAAAATATGTGTCTTAGAAAACAAATGTATGGTTAGTGTTTGTCTTAAAATCGGCCCATCACAAAAGAAATTCTAGGTTATGAAATATGATTTGTGCAGTTTGATTAAATAAAAGTCCTGTCAAATACAGCCCTGTATAGTTTGGCAAGGCTTTACAATAAGATCAAGCTACAACAAGAAAAATAGCTGCTGTATAACATTTGTTTATTGTTACGTCAGGTTAAAGGGAATCTCTTAGTAAAGTGTTTTTAATAAAAGAGTTTCTGTCTGTGTAAAATTGATATACTTAATATAAGTAATCTTACCTAAATTTATTATAAAAGCTTAGGTTTGTTATTTACTGAAAAGTTACATTTAAAATTAGTTTTACCAAACGATATTATATTTTCCTTTTACAGTTACAGGATGAGGAAGACCACGACAGCGATAATAGATGCATTTTAGAAGTTTGACAAAAACTCTCCAGAGGCAAGAAAACTGAACTGAGCTGTTACTGAAAACATATGTCTGGATCAAGTGCCAGTTTATACAGTTGAAAAATATTTTGTTTCATTAATACAAATGTTTAAGTTTATAAATAAGCAGAGTTTGTTATTACTGTTTTTTATTAATAAAAATAGCTTGTTCTTCAATTCATATTTGTGTTTGGTACCCGAAACTGGTACTAAGAACTGCGGATTTTCACTGGTATTCGTCCCGAATACTGAAGTTTTGGTACCGTGACAACACTACAAGGCCTAAAATTTAAACACACACACACGGCCTAGAAATGCAATGTCATTGGACTTTTCTGTCCATTAAATTAGTGGCAGTTCGAAAAGATACAATGGAAACATAAACTGGCCTTCACCCTCCCAGCTTGGAAGCATCATGTGATGGTGTAAGCCTAACACACTGATGGATCTGGACATAAATAAACTAGGGGGAAATTTAGGGCAAAAATGCAAATGCAACCATATTGCTATTTACTGAGGTGTTTGCTTTTTTTCATATAAGTTATTTCTCACATATTATATAATATAAAATAGTATTACCTATAGGACAGTAGTCCATTAAAGTCTCAAAGATACTGTTCCACAGAAGAAACCATAATTGGGCCATCTCAAGCTGTGCTGAGATGATCTCTGTCAGGTTCACGTGCTTTAAATCCATCAGACGAATTTTCTGAAAGAAAGAACTAAGTGTCTCTTTATGAGAGGCACTTTCAGTAATGGAGCTGGGTGTACATTAATTTAAAATAAGTATAATGGCTTCTGTTAATGGATTTAGTGTGTCATATTTGCACTATAAACTGGTATGTGTATGCTTTTTGCCACCAGAGGGCAGGGGTGTACACAATTCCTTTGTTAAAAACTGAAAGTGTTCAGAGAGGCCTAATGAGTGAGTTTAATGTGCACTCATTGCTGTCACATGCAGATTATATATTCTCCATGGAAAAGCATGGATCAAAAGAATAAGATACTCTGGAGCAGCCATATGCAAGTCTAAAGCCTTAGAGGCTTGTGGGGTATAAAATACTCCCAGTACCTAAAGTTACAAATAGAGAAAGGTGTTTAAACCACTCAGCATTCAGCCCCGCCAGTATACTGATCACTGCCTGATTATCTGGAATCATCTGCACCCGTTTCTTCACTGGTTCAGCATTTAAGTTAGATGTGTTTTTCTCTGCTTGAATGATTCATATTCACTGTGTGACAAAAAACCAAAAAAAACATCCAAGTTCTGATTCAGGGACTGGACTGAAAATCAGAGCCTTTGAAAGTCCTTCAGGAGACTTTATTTAAAATAGAAGAAATTCTGGATCCTTTAAAGCAAAAAAAAAAAAATAAGAAATGAGGGGATCAAGACACCGCAGTGTACATGAACATTTTCTAATAAAAGTTTGTGTGTCTGTGTTCACCTTGAATTTGGTCATGGTGCTGAAGTGGTTGTTTCTGAAAAACACACACAGTTCGCCCTCCTGCACAGTGGAGGTGAGCTCACACAGGCCGTGATAGGTCAGCTGGGTGGCCGTACTGCTGAGGAACTGCTCCGCCACAAATCCTAAAAACACACACGCACACAAACCATCACATATGAGTGAAAGTCGGAGAATGAATAGATACATAGAAAGAGAGAGAGAGGAATCAAGAAGAAGTGGGAGAGAAAGAATAAGGGGTGAGATGGAGAATGGCAAGTGAGTGGGGGAGAAAGAGGCGGAGAGAGAGAGAGAGAGAGGGAGAGAGAGAGAGAGAGAGAGGGAGAGAGAGAGAGAGGGAGAGAGAG
>JBBMFX010000037.1:20020287-20053214 GCA_037832545.1 Rhabdalestes septentrionalis | reverse complement strand
CAAATTAATCTATTTTTTCGTTGTTTCCCCCCCCCCCCCCCCCACACACACACACACACTGGGAGGGGGATGGCGGGTATTTTTGTCCTCTGAGACTATTGAAGCATCAATGCATTTTTGGAACTGTCTCTAACACACGTGGCAATTTGAAAAGATGTATTGATGCTGATCCTGTGAAAGTTCATACTGGCCTCCACATTCCCATGGTTGGTGGTATTATAGTAATTGTTTTAAATGCTCAACATAGTTCTGTAACGTCATATAACAGACGCCTGTACTGGCTAACAGTGTGACTGGGGAGAGGGGGTCGACACTCCTAGTGTCAGAGAAAGCGAGGCTAACTGTCCTCTGTTGGATGGCTGTGGTATCACCAGGAATCAAACTCACAGTCTTCTGATGATAGGACCAACACTTGAAGCCTCGAAAATGACTGGACACCTTAATATCCACAATAACTGATTAACAGGGTGGGCAACTGAAAAGTAGTCCAATCTTGTGCATAGTCTTGCCAAACTGTGTTTAATCCGTTGCATGGCATCCATGGCATATTGTTATCACTACATTATAATATACATTGCTTCATGGAAAACTTCTGATCATTAGGAATAAATTAAAGTAGTATTTGTTTTTTTAATAATAGCTTATTACTATTGTTTTAATCCTATTTCTTTAATTTTATGTTCCAAAATCAATGCAATCAGACCGGGTGCATTTTCTCACCACTTTCCAGGGGCGTGGGTCAGTCCTGCTAAAGGTGGTCTGTCTGACCGCTTTCCCACTGGGCCAGGAGCAGCCCAGAGGAAGCCATAAATTAGCCTCCTCTGATGGGCGTTATTGATGTTTTCTCTGTTTGCGCCTTTTGGATGGCAGTGAGGGATGTCAGGAGATGCATAAATGTGCGTTTGCATGTTTGAGGGTAATTGATTGAGGCTCCAGGACCTTTCTATGGGAGAGAGACTGGGAGGAATCTCCTCGCTCTAATTTCACCTCCCACCATGATCAAGATGAACTGGTGCTATTGTGCCAGTGAAGCACATCTGAAGAGGTTTTTTTTCTTTCTTTCTGCAAAACAAGGCTGAACACAACAACATTTGTTTCATCAAATTCAGATCAGAATAAATGATCCTGTCAAAAAACCCAACATCTTCAAAAAAGAAATTCTCTCATTTACAATCCAAAAATCTTTACATAATTTCTGATGAGATGATTTGTCCAGAAAAGGTTTGGGATCGCAATAATGTGCTTTCTTTAAGAACTTCATCAGACTCTTAAAGTACGTTTCACGATTTAACTAATTTACGGCACACAGAGATTCCAAAGCATGTTGTGTCAAAATATTTTTTTGAAGTTTGCTGTGTTGTTTCCTCAACTTTGCGCATCTGACCTGTTGAGTTAGGTTGCACCTGTAATGAGGGTACGTTTGGTTTATAGGGGACAGTGCTGCTGTGTTGTTAGGTTTAAATCAGTCTAATGTTGTTTTAATTAATATTTAACTTATATGTTTTTTGTGGATCAGGTGGGACAGAGGGTGCAGTCGTAAATACCTCTACCTGCACATCATTAGTAGACGGGTGGATGACCGCACCGCTGTTGGCCGGTAGACAGATGTCTTACAGACACAGTTACTATAAAATGAATAATACTGAATAATACTGTATTACTGTATGGTAGGTGTAGGTCACTCTGGAGTGCTGCTCAGAGCACACACAGACAGAGGTGTGAACGTCATTCATGATCCCAAAACAGCAGCATCAATAGGAAAGTTGTAGAATGAGCAACGGACAGTGCAACATTTATCAACAGGCAATAAATTAATAGTACAGAAGTGACAAGGAGTACAAATGCCTTAATAACCGCTAGTGAATTATTCACTTCTCTCACACACACCCCGGCACAAGATAAAATATAGTAAACGTCATTAGTTTCCTGGAACAAGAAGCATATACAGCACCTTCATCCCCAACACAACAACAGAGTAACATACTAGAGCATGGATGTAGGTGATTTGTCATCTACACACATGCATAATTTCCATCACCTAATGGGATAAAATGAAATTAAGGAATAAATGTTAGATCACATAAACCTCATGTTCCTGAGCGAACCCGTGGAGTGTATGTGTACCATAGTGTGGGAGCCACTGGTTTAGTGTAAAAGAACAAACATGGTTTACAGTTTTGTCATGTTTGTGTAACTGGTAAGATATTCATGAATTAAAACCTCTCATATGGATTTTAAGGTTGTTGTCCATGTGTTCATCTCATCCTGACTCGATGAATGTATAACACCTGACCACAGGAACTAGGAAATTATTCCCCCCGAACTGGCTTTTCCACAATAGTTACCTGTTTAAGTTTTATTAATACATGGCTTGGCACCTCCCAGTACCAAGAGCTCCTACCTCCCTATTCCACATCTAGGTCCATCAATCCTCTAACAATGATTTCAGTGGTGTTTGTATATAAGGAGGGTTATCAGTGTTTTAAAGGAAACTCTGTGTTGTCCATTTTGCTCTTATTCTTGTATATTTCTAGTTTGCCTATGTTCTATTTTAATTCATATTATTGACATGTGTAGCACTTTGGCCAATTCTTGTTGCTTCTAAATGTGTTTTACAAACATAATGAGCTTACCACCTGTTCATGAAGACTTGAGCCTGAATTTACATCAGCCACAGTCCATTATATTAGTAACCAAGTAGTCTAGCAGTTATTTTGGTGAGTAATTGGGCAATCACAGACATGCAGTTTGTAGCAGCATACATTTGACTTTATGCATTAAGCAATGGAATTTCATTTGAACTGTGAATTGGTGGGATCCTGCTGGTGTGTGTTTCCTCTCTTTCAAAAATGCACACTAAAAGTATGTTAATAGCACTCCTGCCTAGAAACTCCCAGCACGTTTCTAGTCAGTGTGGACATCATTAAGCTATAAATTGGTTAATGGACTAATCAGTAATTATTACAGATGTAACATTAGTGTAATTCATTGCGCAAATATATAACTATGTATCTATTATTATGCAAATCGAATGCATAATTCAATTCCACACAATACCTGTAGAGGCCTGAGGGTTCAAGCCTCTGCACATTGTTCACGCTTGAATGTCTGGGCTTTTGTGTGTCAGTGTTTTAGTGTCCAGCCGGGCGGTCGGGTGTGCGCAGGAGTGGATGTTCTGTAAGCTAATCTGGGGGACAGCTTGCGTGAACGAGGGAGGCTCTATCAATCCGTCAGAGGGTGAGCTAGTGCAGCTGGGGGCGTTTGGGGCGCCCCTACTTTGGGTGCTGTCCAGCGGGGTGTAATATATGGCCACGTCTGACTGTGAGGGTCAGCGGCCCTGGCTGGCGAGAGCCTGACCCCCACTTCTGGAGTTTTTCACTTCAAAACGCGCCATCGCTCCCCAAGATCCACATCAAACAGCGCCCGAGCTCGAGGGTACACCACGAGGAGGTGATTTATTATAAGCAGCGCAGTGAGGACTCTCTGTCCGCCTCTCCATTTCTCTCTCATCTCTCTCTCCCTCACTGAATCTCTCTCTCCTCTTACCTCTCTCTTTTATTGTCTTTGGCCTTTCCTATATTTCCTGCACTCTCCATGGATAAACATGCTCTGGAAAGATCAATTTGTCATCATCTAGCACACTTATATTACCTATCCTTTCTTCTTCACATATTTTTTTTAAAGACATCACAAGCCCTAGAGGTTTAGCGCAGCAAGCTAATCAATCCATAAAGGGCCACCGGAGCGCGTTTTTATTTTTCTACGCTAAAAGATTAATCGAGATACGGCCTTTTCATTTGTCTCGCCCACATGTGCTCCGGCTGGCTGCCTCACCAGTGCCACTTACCACAGTCCCGGCCCGATGAAAGGGTTGACCTTATATGGGATTCTTTAGGAAATTCGATGCAGCAATATTTTTGATCTTATATTTGATTAGATGAGACAGAGGTTATTAAAACTGGACAAACTATGTATGAAGTGAAACGTCCACAATAAAGGAAGTACACCAAGTTTTTTATTTCCCACATTATGACTATTGATATAGTCTCAATAATCATATTGCCACTGTTGCACACAACACTTGTAGTTTGGTTTAGTTAGAACTTTTTTTTCCTTTGCTTTTTTGGAAATATGGGGTTGTGGTCTGTCATCTGCGATTTATTGTATGTAGATATGCCGCTATCAGCTGAGATTTCACATGGTGTGTCTCATGTTCAGATGATGATAACAAGGCAGAGGGAACAGATAGAGTGATAGCGGGGGTCTATGATGGCCTGGGACATGTGCACAATTTATAACACCATTACCAAGTGCGTAATGTCAAAACAGAGAAAGAGGGAGAGAGTGGGAGAGAGAGAGAGAGAGAGAGAGAGAGAGAGAGACAGAGAGAGTGAGAGAGAGAGAGAGAGAGAGAGAGAAACAATAAAAGGGCAGATGAGAGGGGTAGAGAGTAAGGAGAAAGGAGGAGAAGACAGAAATAGAAGAATAACAGATAAGTAAAAGATGACATATTTGAAAAGGAGTAGAGAGTAGAAAAGCAAAACTCTTAATTTCTCACACCACACTTTTAGCTAGATTGCTAACAATTATCAGTGTCCTGAATCATGTTGAGTGAAGCAGCAGAGGGACAGGAAAGGATATGAAACTTCCTGAGCAGACTCCGGTGCGGAGCTGCAGGTGCCCTGCTAGGATCCGGCTGCTGCTGGAATCTTGGCCTGTTGCGTATAAACACACATACGGCATATATATTTCACTTTTTATTTCTGTCTTTTTTTCGACTGGAAAAAAAAGGCACAGCAACGAGTGCCGTTAAATATTCCTCGTCTGTGTGTCGGCCATGAGAAGGCGCTGGGGGCCAAACAGATGTTGTGCTGGCCGGCCGTGGCGCAAGCTTTGGCATCCTCTGGCTCAACCCAACTGCTTCCTCCCACCGCTGCACCGAGCCCCCAGAGAGCCACTGGGGTCGTTTCTCTCACTTTTCCCCTCCCCAGCCTGTTCTGGAGTTTTCCCACCGGATCGCGACTCGGGCCCCTGCAATCCTGGCCGATAACCCCACTTTTTCCCGTGTGAAGTAATGAGCCTTGATAAAAATCTCAGCTGAGTTAAGTAGAAGCAGAGTGTTGCGCCACTTCAGAAAGCTGTATAGGAAAGGATACTTCTCATCACCTTATTAGCTCAGCAAAAAGGCACCGTCAAGACCCTCAGACCTACAGTTTCTACAGAAACGCACGGGTCGCTCTAAACACTAGCAGCTGTCCTTTTACTGAGGCCTTCACAATCCTGTAAGAGTCTCACAGTCCACTTTTCCCATGAGTCCTAACGAATGTTTTCAGCTGGTGACAGAACACGAACAAAAATGTCATTACTTGTCAATCTGACCATTTCTTCTCACTTGTGGAAAGGATACTTACCTCCGGACCATTGTCATGGGTTCGCATCCTACCTTCAGCAAAGCACCACTGGGTTCCTGAGCAAGAGCATTTATCCCGAGTTGCTCCAGGGATACTGTCCCCTGTAGTTAGGGAATGGAAATCGCTTGGGATAAAAGAGTGTGATAAATACCGTTAATTATTCGAAATATGTCTTGAGGGACACTCTCGAAGTGTCAGAAAATAACCAGTTTTTGTTTCACTGCAAGCAATAAGTGAAATAATAAATAGAAATTCTACTTATATTTCTTTTATTTAATATGTTTTAGAGATTGTAAAGGAATATCATAAGATTCTTTAATATATTTCTGTTGGGGGTGACAACCATTTCTGTAAATTTTTTTGATCAAGAATATGGAAAACAAATTACAAATGAATCCATCAAGTACAAATTCCAGTTGAAAAAAACCTTACGCTCTACATATTTGAAGATGAAAGCAAACTGGATGTTACATTGTTCTCAGTGAAGCACTGATGGAATCTCCTGCCACTGCTGGCAGCAAAGTTCCCTTCTGTTAAAGTTTGGTGCTCCGAGCTGAGGCAGAGCCACCAACTCCATCACATTCACCCACACATAGGAGCTACAATCTCTTAGTGTGATGTGGAGCTCCTCGTGCTTAATGGGCTGATAACTTTGCTGCCATGAATTCATTTCTTCTTCTTCTGTGCCTTCTTCCTGTGGTGAAATATTTTTTAAATCATTTGGATTAGATTGAGCAGAACATGAAACTTATAATGACAGCTCTTTTAAAAACTGAGCAGTTTTGTACATAAAATAAATCAGAACAGCTTCAGTATCAAGGTATCAACATCGGTTTTTCCTTTGTCGTTTCTGCAGAAAGCAATAGTTCTCACATCAATCCTTTTTTTCCATCAAGTTTAACATTTCCAGATTCTTAAAGAACCAGACGTGACTGCCTTCGGTTTTCTCAGCCTTGAGAAAAGCGTTCTGATTTCCCTTGTCGCCCCCATTGAAATCTCCTAAAGAAAGACACAAAAGAAAAGCAAAGCATTGATCGATTTGAAATCTCGCACCTTTGCACTCGTGCTCTTATCCTCTCCTTTTTTCTCTGATAAAAGTGCAATTTAACAAACCCTCAAGAGTTGATTTACTGGGCCGCCCTGTCACCCTTAATCAACCCTTTCAATAGGACGAGACAAAAGTGTTAGCGCCCCCTGCGCTCGGGGAAGTCTGGGCCAAATGGCCTGCGATGCTCGTAGCTTTTCTGGCCATGATTTAGGTGGCGGCTGGCGCTCTCTGGTTCTTGGCGGTGCCGTTCTGGCCTGTCGCTGCCCTCTGCCTGATTTAGGACGTCCCACAAGAACGACCCCAATAAATTAAAAAACGAATCCCCTGCTCTATAGGGACTTTCTGTTATTGTAATGGAAAACAAGGCAAGTGTCACTTTTATGAAGTGTTCTTAATGAGAGTCAAATTAAACACACCTCTGTGCCCCTCTCACTGATGTAAGGAGGGGGAGAGAGAAAAAAAAAAGAGAGTGAGATGGGGGAGACAGGGATGGAGATTTTATTAAAATTCTCCTTTATTGTCTCCTCCTTTTTTCTACTCTTATTTCTTTTGTCTCTTTTCTCCTTCTCTTTCCAATCCTCCAGCTCTGTCTTACATTTAATGTCTCTTTGTCAACCCCCCCCCCCCTGTAGTTATGTTTGATATTTGCATTTTACAATATTTCATGATAACTAGACCATACAAACTCCATAAACTATTCAAAAATCTTCTAAACAATTCAGTGTTTCAGATGTGAAGTCATTCAGAGTAGCAGACTCTGATTACTTTACAGTGGTGAGAAATGGAACCAGGGGTCAATGCTCACAACATAAGGCTCTTTTATTTACTATACACTCTCACCAGTGAACATACGCCAACAATATAAGCATGATGGCGGTAAAATCCTGAACAAAAGTCACAAATTAAGCAGAGAAACAGGTACAATATGGGCGTGACCAGTGCTGGAGAGTAGGAAGGGACATATGTGTAATTCTGAGCCATTAAAGCTTTTAAAGCTATGTTTCAGAGCAAAGTCTTTATCATAAACAAATCATTGTATTCAAAATCATCCAGTGTAATTACTATCTTTGAGGAATACTTTAGATACAACTCTTCAGATGTCTGGTTCCACTCATCACAACTCAAGTCTCTGTGTGTTTCACTAGAATTGGATAACTTTTTATACCTCAGTAGAATTCCCCTTTAAAGTATTTGAAAGTCTTCATCTTAAGTTACCATTCTGGTCATATAAGGTTTTCTTGCAAGTGATGAAATGATGAAGAGTCCCTCTGAACCTGGGATGTGTTGGCCTGGATGGCTTAGAGCAGCAAATTTACAAGCATTGCAATAAACAGCACTCATATAAATGGGAGAGAAATACTGGCAGGGAGACAGAGAGAAAGACAGAGAGAGAGAGAAAGATTGTATCTGTGTGTTGTCAGTACAGCAGAGGGAGTGTAAAGCAGATGAATGGAGGCACAGAGTGCAGAGTGGTACAGACTGATACTGAACACCTTCGGCCTCCATGGGCCAAATTTTCATGCCCAAGGTTTCAGACCTGAAAGCAGGCCAAGTTTAGAGAGAGAGAGAGAGAGAAAGAAAGAGAGAAAGAGAGAGAGAGAAAGAGAGAGGGAGAGTGGGAGAAAACAAGAAAAGGGAGTTGCCCCCCTGAAGGCCCAGAGCCTTGAGCTTCTCCTAAACGAACTATCATTTTTTACCCATTCGAACGTAAACACTCCTTACGGTTTACAGCCAATTAAATTGTACTTAAGCCCCGAAAGTTTACGTCGGTAAACACGCTTGAGGCCTTGAGCCTGCGGGACACTTTAACTGCGGCTGGGCCTTTTGTTTGAAACGGAGATATCCCCTCGGCCTGACTGAAGGCAGAGCGTGAGTAAATGTATATGTTTGCGAGTCGGAGCCAGCGCATGTTTTAATAACACCTCATCCGTCAGAGCGCCTGCCAGAGACTGAAAACAATTTCCAGCGAATCACAGTTGCGAGACCCAAACATGCCCATTGGCCGGTGGAGCAACAGCGTCATCCGTTTACACACACCACAGGCCCGGATTAAATATTTGGCATTGCCTTGGCTTTGCTATCACACCTGCACTGCAAAAAGATACCCAGTGCCAGTGAATGAATCTCAGATGAATGTAGCCAATATATCTAAAATATCCCACATTTTTCAGTTTGTAGATTGCTTAGACTTTGCCTTCAAATTTTCAAACCTTATGCTGCACTGGCTGGACATTTTGAACAATTTAACATTTTAACATTATCTGCCAGAAAGATAGACAGCCTGTTTATAGACAGCATTACATATACAGTAAACCTCCATATAGCAGCTGTACTCATGTTCTCTTGGACCTCTGGTCACCAGCCCTGATCCTGGGGCTAACATAAGTAGAAACTGTGCACTAAAACAACCATAAATAGCCAAATATGAAGTGTTTTCTTAATTAAGAGTGTGGACTTATTTCACAAATCAGCCACAATATGTAAATGTGCTTCAGGTGTTCAAACATATGATTTTAAATGTCTAGACATAATCTAATGATATTCTTACAAAAATCACATAGAAATATGTGATACATGCAGATGTTCACTCTCATCTGTTTAAAAGAAAAGGTGCATTAAAGGGTTGTGCTAGGGTTGAACCGTGTTGAACAAAACAAGATAACCTGGTCAGCAGTTAGGAGACTAAAAAGCTACTATTCATAATCTTTTTTTTATATTTAAATATTTAATGAATGTCTCAGTAAAACTACAGCACACAGTTAAAATCTTCAGCTCTTTGATGCAGCACAGAACTACGGATATTCAAATGTCAAGAACTAGCCTAAACGACAGGAGTTCCATTTGAAGCCACATACAAATGTGGCTTAAGTCAGTTTGGTACAAGTCAGACTTCATATGGCTTTTTGCTGTTCAGACTGCAGAAAATCTGTCATGCATCATAAAATCTGAAAAATCTGATCTGAGCTGCCAGGCCTAGAATGCATCAGTGTACCTGCCCAGGAAAGATATCCTGAATCTGATCAGGAATGTTTTCCCTTTCCAGGAGATGATTTTGTGGTGCAGCAGGCCTGAGGATTTGTTTACAGGGCTTTCATGTGGTTGCAGAAGGACCCGTCCTGTGCAGCAGCACGTTCCAGCTCTCCAGGCTGCAGTACACAGCCGTATATTCCCTTCCCCTTTTTATCGAGCCTGAAAAATGCAGGATTTGAGTGTGAGGCGGCCGTTTAACGGGCCGCTTCCTTTAACGCTGCGCAGAGCCACACGTGTTTTATTAGCTCGTAAACGAGCAGCGACGTTGTGAAGCCTTGGTGTGTGTCTGTGAGTGAAGATTTTGTGTACAAATGTACTATATGTGTGTGTAAGAATGTGTGTTCATATGCATGCGTTTAGGAAAGCAGATGTGTGTGAGTGTGTGTGTACGCATGCACTTATAGTGTAAAAGATAGTGTGGGGTGTGTTTGTGTGAACTCTCTTACGTTTGGATGGTAAGCATTTTTGAGTGTGTGTGCACTTTGAAGACGTTTGTGTTTGAAACTGTGTGTGTGTGTGTGGGTAAGGTGGCTTGAGTGTTTGTGTACATATGCCCTATATGTGTGCATAAGTTTGTGTTTGGGAAAACATGTGTGTGAGTTTGTGTGTGTGTTTTCATGCAATGTTAGTGTGACAGCATGCAATGTGTGCGTGAACACACACATTTGAATGGCAAGCATCTCTGAGTGTGTGTGCACTTTTGCAGACGCTTGTGTTTGGCAGTGTGTGTGTGTGTGTGTGTGTAGGTATGTGTGTGATAGGGATTTATCTCCTCGGCTCTCCCGCTGCTCTTTGTCTGGTGGCTGGATCACTCCCCAGAGACAGATCCACCACGGCCCTGTAACACACTGCACATTCCCACAGATTCCTCCTCCTCACACACACACACACACACACACACACACACACACACACCCTCACTGCCTTCTCAGCTCTCAAACACTGTGGCCCAGGCCAGGGGTGTAAAAATGCACTGATGCGGCGTGACGCATCGGTCTGAAGGCATCAATTCACAGACTGCACTGATTAGAAAGGATACTGAATATATTATAATAGCCAATAAGGAACACGCTCATTTGCAGGACAAAATAAAATTCCAGGCCAATTTTCAAGTCCAAGAAGCCTAAATTGTTCCATCAGTAACACCGGCACATATATACACACATATATCTTAACTTTCAGAATACCAATCAAATCTCCATGGATTTGCTTTAATGGGAAATCCACTGATTCTTATGGAGAAATCCCCTTTTCTAGGTGATTTCATAAATAAATCTTCAAAACATCTGTTTAGAGTGGTTTGATGTAAAAACGCTCCATTCTGGAGAAACTTGTAGTGGTGGTGAATGGAACCAGATGTCCAAACGCCTCTAAAATGTCCGTCACTGAACGCCCTTACGCAGAATGGTTATGGATAAGCTGCCTGATGCCTGATCCTTTGATTTATTAAAGTTCTGGGAAGGTTTTTGCCTGCAATGTATTTTTAATCCCATTCATGGTAGAGAACTAAATGCAGGGTGTTGTAACCCCCATAGAAAACTTGTTCATTTCCGATTTGTTTTACCATCATCAGAATTCCATGTAAATACCTGTGTAGGCTCACAAGCGATTTTGGATGGTAAATAATAAAACGGCTATATTGGTACAGTAGACCGTTCCCGGCAGATTTTTCTACCGTGAAGTCTTGCACATCAAACCGCTTCGGGTTGCTTTTGTTCTCAATTTTAATGATGGAATAATGTACAACATTTGAAAAATAGGTAGGATTCCCTCTCAAACTGCATGTTTGCCTCACTAATGTGCGCCGGAAAAAGTAATGTAGTGAACAGACAGAACTGTGTTACAATGAAGTTTTTCATTCATATGGAAACGGTCAGTTCTACACATGACTGGAAACATCCCAGAGCGCCCTCACTGGTGTTTAAGGTTGCTACGATAGCAAATGCAAGTACCAATCGGTGTCCATCATGATAACTTCTCTTTCCGCAGTGCTCTGATACATATGAATTGGCCTCCAGGGAGTTTTTTTCTTGTGAATAATTGATCTTCCACGAGTCATCGGTCAAATCTCAGTCTGCTCAGATAGTCCGTGTGTTGCTGTGTGATTTGTGTGTTCGGTGCCAGCGAGCTGTGACTTAATTCCGGCTGTTTGCCGTTTGTTTCAGAGCTGGATGAAGGGCCTGAGGGGGAATCTGTCTTGTCTGTAAGGCCCCGGCCCCAGCAGCACAAAAACTGAACCCTTTTTTTTTATCCCTCTGCAGATTTTCATTAATAACGAATGGCAGGACTCAGTGAGCGGGAAAACCTTCTCCACATACAATCCTGCCACGGGAGAGAAGATCTGTGATGTCCAGGAGGCCGATAAGGTAGGAGACTGTGTGTGTGTATATGTATGTGTGTGGCCTTCTGAGGACTGGAATAGAATTATTCCCATGTACTCATTCATACACTGTTCTTGTACAGCAGCTTAACTAAATTGGTTCAAATGTTTTTTTGTAATGATTTTTTTTCATTTAAAACAACTGTTTTACATTTACATTACATTTTATTTGAAATTCTCCAAAACATTTTTCCATTTAAAAATATCTTCCAAAAACATGGTCATTTGACACGTTTAAAACATAGAAAATTCACACAGAGCCCATTTTAATAGTGAAATAGTGCTCAAAGGAATGGTTGGTGCTGTTATTCACTGAGATAACAGTAATGTCATCTCATTGCCCAATAGTAGTGATTGAGACTCTTCCGGAAAGGCCGGAATTAATTTGTCCCAGTGGTTTGCAAACACCTGTTTACAGGAGAACATTATACTGCAGCGTTCAAATCCTCTCTTTCTCTTTCTCTACTGTGTCCTTGCTTCTATACCTCTGTCTCATATTTCTGTTTTTCTAACTCGAGTTTTATCTACCTCTTTTCCTCTCTCTCTCTCAGGCTGATGTGGATAAGGCTGTGCAGGCCGCTCGCTCTGCCTTCTCTGTGGGTTCAGAGTGGCGAAGGCTGGACTCCTGCGACAGAGGCAGGCTGCTCTCCAAACTGGCCGATTTGGTGGAGCGGGACCGAGCCTACCTTGCTGTAAGTGTCCATCAAACATACACACACACACACACACACACACACACACACACACAAACACACATCTTAGTAACTTTAGAGAAAAACAAACAAAATGATTTAAATGCACATTAACTCCTTATCCGTATTCATGCATTTTGCCTTGAGTGATTTCATTGTTAAGGATGGAAAGATATTATGATTTCAGTTGGTTCATTCATAATGAAACATCCACAAAACGTAAAATCAGTGACACTCTGGCTCATCCATTCCAACAGCAAGGTGAGGCTCTTCCTGGCTCAAACCCCTGACCTGCCACAAACTCGCAGAGACACTTTTTGAGTCCCATATGCAGTCCTAAAAAGAAGATCCTCTGAATGGATGGAGAATTTTGTGCATTTCAGAAATGTAGCAATGCCCCCGTAGGGGGTGTTTGGTACATGGACATGGGCCAGGAAGTACAAGGAGACACTGTGGAATTAGGGCTGTCAAGCAATTAAAGTAATTAGTTGCTATTAATCACATTTTATGTGTAGGTCATACCACCCCGGGCATTTTATTTGCTTAAATATCATTCTTAAGATTTTGCATTTAAAAAAGGGAGAATGGAAACTGTACAAACTTCGACATTACTGTGTGGAGTAAATCTTATGCACCGGATGCCATTGTCTCATCCCAAGCAAATGTTTTGAAAAAATCAATAAAAAAAAAGAAGAGAAAGCTCTAAAGTTTGATTATGTCAGTGAACGTGTGTAAGCTCAGAGCCTTGTGTTGAAACCAAAAACCACATTACGATAGATTTGGCCAAACTGGTTAGATAATAAGATGAAATGGGAGAATGTATGTCCATTTAGGTCGGTCTTCTATACCATTTCCTCCATAATCCTCACCTGAATGCCATAAGAGCTGAATCAGACCTGCTGGGATTTACTCCCACTCTACATGGCAGTGTTTAGCCTTGGACTGATTCAGTCTACCAAAAGGCCTGGAGAAGACAAAGACATTCACAACAATAAGCAAGTGTCTAATGAGAGTCTGTCTGGTCATGGCAGGAGCTTCAGAGCTTTGTTGTTTTCTGAAACAACTTTGATTTGCCCTGCAAATGTCTGAAACCCCTTGTCGGCGGCACCGGCCGGGGTGGGACGGGTGACCTTTGGGTGCTAACGATCATACAACCTCGAACTCAAAGTGAAATTTTAAAAAGAGGGGCATTGTGCCACGGGTGATTCTCCTAGCCATGTCTGTCTTCCAGGAGACATCTGCTTTGGCTTCAAGCTCGGATAAATGCGTTCGCGAAGAGATTTAAAAACAAAAGCGCCGTGGTTTTCTTTGTGTAGCGGCCTCCCGAGAACTCCGCAGCCATTTTGAATTAATCTCTCTCTCGTCCTGCATGTTGAGCCCTTGCCTTAAATGGGATCTTCTCCTCTGTGAATGAGAATGAATGTCAGTGCATATCACTCCTGAGGAGAAATGTTACATCCACGATTGTGCTTTATATCAGCCTAATCCCTCTCTGATAAGAAATCACTGCTTCCTGACACAGAGATAACAAAGCCTGCTGGAAATGCTGGCCATAGAAGTGTTATATTTCCCCTCAGGAGCGGGTATAAAGCAGACACTTTAGCTTGTACAAGTCTTAAATGCAGTACTGGGGGGGCGTCAGGTTTTATCCCACACCCTTTACTCCCTCACTTCCTCTCCTCATCTGTCCTTCCTCCCCTCAGACCCTGGAGTCGCTAGACAGCGGGAAACCTTTCCTCTCCTCCTACTTTGTGGACCTTCAGGGAACGATTAAGACGCTGCGATATTTCGCCGGATGGGCCGACAAGATCCATGGCTCGTCTATTCCGACCGGTAAGGTGACACTCGTGACTCAAACCCCTGACCTTCCATACAGCAGAAACTCACAGGGACACTCTTTAAGTCCCATTTACAGCCCAAATGTGCATATCCTCTGGACAGATGGAGAATTTTGTGCGTTTAAATAAGCAGCAGTTCCCACTCAGGGGTATTCAAAGCATGAACATGGGCCAAGAAGCACAAGGAGACACAGTGGGATTAGAGCTGTCAAACAATTAAAGTCATTAGTTGCTATTAATCATAATATTAATGACATCTGTCTTATTAGCTCAAATGTTACTGTTAAGAAAGATCTATTAAAAAGAGATGACTGTGTTATAGTGCACAAAATGAGCTTGATTAGAATGTGTGTGCTACTTTCAATAACACACAAACACACACACACATACACACAATTTAGTAATATTTTAGCATGTGAATGCTCAGGTTTCACATTAACTTAACGGCCAGTGATGCAACACGGGCTGTAGCCAATGAAAGTTGTACCATTGTACCAACTTCCATTGCTAAAATTCTGATATTACTGGTGTTTCGGACACAAAAGGTGTGTTTGGCTTGTGAATGATATTTCAGACTCAACATATCAATAAATTAATGACATGGAAATTTCATCCAGAAACTATGGGACTCGACAGTTCACAAAAAATCTGTAGTAACATTCACATTACCAAGAGAAATTAATCTTATGGAAAGAAATAAAATATGCTACTATACATTAATAGAAAATAAACAAAATCTGGTTGCAGTTAAGAAAAATACAGTAAAAATCTAAATACATACTGATATTTTTATGAGGATAATTAGCAGCGGTTAAAAAATTAATAGTAAAATGTACTTTTGGCAGGAAAAATAGCTTGCAACAATTCAATCAAGTGGCTAAAATCATCAAACAGAGAAACAACAGTACAAAAAACAAACCTAAATATGCCCAGTTTCAGTCTGAATTATCCCATCAGAGTGATTGGTTGTAAGTGCATTTTGGTTTGAGGCAATTCATTCTCATAAGGACACTATCCAGTACAATAATGTACTACAGTAACTCTCATTATTAATTAAATAGATCATTAGTATTCCTGGAGTTGGATCTAAACATTATAATGCCACTGGCACTTTCTGCTGGACCTAAAATGACCACATGTAGTATGATAAATGTTTGTTTGGGAGACAATGGAATACTTGAGCTATATTACAAAAGCTGTGTTTTGTGCACAAGAAAAAAAGCAGCTGAAAACACCACAGTATTAAAGAATGAACAGTGAAATCAGATATGTTTGAATGGGAGAGCCGTTCAGCAGTGTGTTTCTCAGCTTTTTGCACTCCCGCAAACCTCGACTCAGGTACTCCATCATTCACACCAAACCGGCAAGGTGCTACATTTGTTTATTTGAAGAGACTGACAGATGAGAGATCCAATGAAAAGTGTGACTTTTCCACTGGATGTTTGTGTCCATCTCCTGTGCAGCGGATTATTGGTGGTGGATCAGTCTGGCGCTGAGGGTTTTCTCAGAAGCCTGTTGGAGATGTTGTGGGGTTACAGAGGTGTTCGCAGGGTAAACAGTCTGGACTCCCTCAGCAGTTATAAATCTGCACGCTAATGGCTGCCCTCCCGCAGAGCGCCGCCACCGGTGGAGCAGGGTGACAGCTCTGGGGCTGGGGGGGCACGAGGGGGGTACTGGGGGGCTGTTCTGGCTAATTTAGCTGTTTGAAAGAAACGCAACGGGGGGCCTGGAGACTACAAGAGCACGGCGAGCTCATAGCGCTGATATCAAAGTACAACCATTAGTTTGCGTGTGTATATATGTGTGTGTCTATGTGCGTGCGAGAGTGAATTGAGGTTGACAGTGGAGCCGTCTCTCTGGGGCCCCATAGGAGGGCCACACGGGTTAAAGAGAGGAAAGGAGAGGACATTAGGTGTCCACTGTTGGGCGTCTGTGTAATTGCTCTGCATTCCAACACTGTCTGTCGCCATCACTCTCTGTCCACTAACTGTCCGCTCTCCCCGTGTCTCTCCCAACTCTCTCACATTCACTCCCTGGCACCAGTATAATCTCAGACACAAAAAGATTTCATTGAGATTCTTTGGTGCACATAGTTTCAGATTTCACCCTAATACTGCTCACAAGTATGCAAATGTGCTTTGTGCAAGGACTGATACCACACAGCGACATTTCTAGACATCTGGTTCTCCTGGGGCATGAGGGGCATCCCAGCCTCTTACCTCGCCAGTCGTAGATGCAGAACAGTTGAGCATAAAAACAGAAAACAGCACCAGGACAAGATGTCCAACCAGAGTTTCTTTGTGAATAGCGAGATGGATGTGTGTCTTTGTCTCCCAAGTCTACTTCCTGTTCTATGTATTGTTAGTGTTGGAACAAATCATTGACTCTCCAGAATAGTGAATTCACAGAAGAAGGAAAATGCCTTTTTAACCATATTAATCTTAGTCATTTTCAGCCTTTTCCCTTTCTGACACATATTTACACCTCACTTTTCAGCTTAGCTCCTGGTTAAATTCACACCCACACAGGCCCGTGGAGTCAGTTCAGCCTCAGTCATCAGAGTGTTTGTTTATTTCTTTTCTGCATTAACAGTAATATATTAGAGACCGTACAATAAACAGATGACTATCTCTTGCACAAGGCCGGCCTGTGAACAGAGAACGCCCATAAACCGCACATCAAGCACAGGGCGCACACAACAACAAGTGAAATAACAGCGAAAGAATCACGTGCTCAAACCTCTTCAAACTCTGACCAGATTTCAGGGTGTCCAGGATGAGTGTGTGCGCCGAAACTTTCTCCAGTTGGGTTTACTCTAGGGATGATGAGGCAGAGTGAATTCAACAGAGGCTGTGTGATAACTATGTGATGAGAAGTAATGGGGGAACTGATGAGTTGCTTCAGCATCTGCCCAATGGCTTTTATGATAAGTGAGATTCAAGACAATACGTTTCAATTCTTTCAGTGGAACTGTGTCGAAACAATGGCTCCTGGTTACTGTATGATACAGATGGGACAGACAGAGATTAGGATGGAGAGCACTGGAGTATTCTTTCAAGAGAACAGATTCATGAAGCATGTCACTCCCAGGTTCTTATTCCCTATCTGTCCCTGAAGCTCTGTCGGTCCTGCATCTCTTCCACACTGGCCGTCACTCCCCGACACGACGCCAGAGAGCCTCGTTTACGATCCCATTTTCATTTTCAGCGCAGGGAGGAGTAAAACTGAGGGTTAGAGGGGAGAGGAACAGCAAATCCCTCCATCAGCGAGCGAGCGCACCACTGGGCCTTTGTTGTGTTGCTAAACCAAACTCGCCTTGCGGGAACTCGCATCGTTTCGCTTTATTTCATCTCCAATCTAATCCGTAATAGAATTACAGCACAAACAAACAGCATGTGTGTCTTTGGCACGCTCTTATCTGGCCACCAAGGGAGATGAATCATTGGATCGTCTCGAGTCCAGATGCTTCGTGCCAGCAGATTGCTTCAGCCAGAGCCGTGTAACGCAGGCCCCGCCGAACCAGAGACTGAAGTCAGATAAATATACAGTGTCATGATTTACTCCTGTACCGTACCACTCGAGATATGAAAAAGGAGCATGAATCCCAACCACTGTGTGTATTACTCTCCTCCGAGGCCCTCTCACAAAACAGCGTTTTTTGGCCAAAATTGTTTGTCATTTTCTGTCTCCACATGAGCACAGTAAAAAGTACTTCTCCCCAAAAAAATGTACTTCTCATCCTCATTAACTGAAGGCTGGCCGACAACGTTTTTTAATAAACCTCCTAAACCTAATGACCGGTATCTGAGCCCACATAAACCTCTTAAGCAGTGTCATCACTCTGCCATTGGCATCATGCCCGCATTAGGAGTCTAGGCTGGTCTTGTCTGTATCAAAAAAGGAAAACTGTTGTTGTCGCACCCTGTGGTAAGCAAATTATTCTATACATAATGTGTATTCCCTCATGGACATTTTTCCTCTGGATGTTGTTGAATCCTTTGAATTACAAGGTCACTAAGGAGCTGAGAGAGGTTCAGTATCCCTGTTACAATAATCACAATGGAGTGTTTCAGTCATGACTTCTTAGACACCTCAAAACATCAGTAGTTTTGAGATTTGGTGCCTTTAATTTTACTGGTCAGCACTTAAAGGGTAACTCTCTAAGTGCAGCAGTTTCAAATTATGTAAAAAAGGGATATCTATGTGCGCAGGTTTTGTGGACTCGTAAAATAGTCAGCATGTAGACTCTACTTAAGTAGGCTTTAATACTTCAGTTTTACATTAGTTCATATTTTTCTGTAATATCTGTAAATAGTCAGAGTTATAAAGAGTTATAGAGATTATTTTCCATTGGTACCGACAAACAGATGCTGTCACCAGCGTTGTGTATGTGTGTGTATGTATACGTAAGCACAATTGAGTACAAGTCAAAGTGATATTTTCTGAATATTATTTCGTTCAAATCCATCAAAACAAATTACTACGTGCGAGAATAACAGAATAATACACGCAGCACACAAGGGCTTAAAGTTCTGTGTGAAATAAACCATGGTGAAGATCTCTTGTCCTTTGCTCTTTTACAGATGGAGGGTATTTATCATTCACCAGGCACGAGCCGATTGGAGTGTGTGGACAGATTATCCCGGTGAGTACTGCCTTTTTTTACAGGGCCCTTTTCACAGGCCCGCATGATCCAATCACAGACCCATCAACAGATTTAAACTTTAGTAACTTTAGTACCTCTCTTTAAAAATTGCATTACTGAGCAATTTATTGCAGTTATTGAATGATACACTTTAAGATTAATAACTGGACGATAAGCAAGGGTTAAGAAGCCCTTTGTGGCTTGAGGAAGGTGTGACAGACCTGGCAAAACACTGTGTAGGGCAGGGCACTCCAGGCCAGAGTGGTCCTTCAGGCAGCACTGGTCAGGCCTAGTGAAGGGTCGAGGGCTGGAGAAGTTTGGGTTAGTGACCCGGCTGCTGCCGGACGGGGGATGGGCGTCTTTTGTTGAAAGACTCTGAGCAGGTTACTGGAAATCTCTGGCATTTATTTGTCAGGAGGACCGATAAGCAGCACACAGAATGTGTCACAGTAGGACGAGGAGAAACGAGAGAGAGAGAGAGAGAGAGAGAGAGAGTGAGAGAGAGAGAGTGAAACAAAAAGTGATTGAGAAGGAAAGAAAAATTGGAGGAAGTCTGTAAAGAGATTGGTTCTTAAGATGTCTGCGTAAGAGGAAAGACATTGACTGTGTGACGTTTAACTTAATCCCTCTTCATTAAAGTGGAATAAGTGAACATTTCCAGGTTAAAGAGGCAGAAGCTGACAGGCTTACAGCACATGAGTGGGTGAAAGCTCGACGTGACTCAGCAATTGTCTGTGTGTGTGTGTGTGTGTGTGTGTGGGGGGGGGGCGGTGAGTAAGTGAGTAAGAGTCTGAAGTTCTGAGTGAGAGAGTGACAGTCATAGCAACAGAGATAATAAAAGCATTCAACCGTTTCCTCACACTGAGTTCCTAGCCTGTATGTGTGTCTGTGATTGATTTCGTACATTTTGGGACTCAAATGATAAAACGGCTACAGTTTGAGAACTAACAAAGTCTTTTTTTTACAAATATTTTGTTGCTGAGATTAGTGTTAGACACACACAGATATATATATAGATAGTTAGATAGATATAGAAACAATATCTACAGATATAGATATTGTTTATAAACTAAAATGTGTGTTTATGTGTACGTGTGATATGTGTGTGCAGTGGAACTTCCCTCTGATGATGATGGCGTGGAAGCTGGGACCGGCTCTCTGCTGTGGGAACACAGTGGTCCTGAAACCAGCCGAGCAGACCCCCCTCACCAGCCTGTACATGGGAGCGCTGATCAAAGAGGTACAGCCAACGCGTGCCAGAACACAGTCACAACAGCACAGCCCTTGATCAAAGAGGTCCAGCACTGTGACGCTGCAACATGCACAAAAACACAGCAAAGCCAGTGACCACATAACATTCTGATCAAAGACGTCCAACACGGTGTGATATATCGGCGATGAGAGCCTGACTCAACAGAAATGTTACAGTGCCCATACCACATTCAACAGTCAGACTCAAGGACTGCGTCTGTCTCCACTGACAGAAAGCAACTCCTATTCTCCTTTTCCCACTTTTATTTGAGTGAAGTTTCTAAAAAAAACAAAAAAAACATCTTACTACAGCAGTCCAACCTATGCATGTTAAAATAAAGTATCCGGTAAAGCAAATATTTCTGTTAACCAAATATTATTTAGTACTTTACTCTAATAATTGGTACTTTAGTGATTTACCATACAGATAAATGCTTTTTATTTGAATTACCACTAGTTTCCTTCATTTGATTCCACTTCCCACATTCACAATGAGTTGGACCTTTTCTCTCAAAATACAGAAACACAAGCACCGTTCTGATGCAACACAGGTTGTAATGGCACTGGTCAGCAGTTGGGACCTTTTTCAACCGTGGCCAACTCTTCTGACCACTGATGTGCATCCCACAAGAAAACATTGCGTCTGCCTCACTCCTCTTCTCCTGAACTGTTGTTATTCCTCTGCCTCTCCCTTTCTGTGGGACTGTAACCTTTGCCCTCTCTTCTTCCTTTTGATGTTCTGTCCATCCTCTCTTTCTCCGGGCCTGGAGGGAGACTGGGATGGGTCCGGATTCCCCCTCCACGGCCTGTGGTGTTCTTGGCTCGGGCCGCTTTCTCTCCCTCTCTTTCTCGCTGTCCTCTGAAGATTTTTTTCCTCTCGTTGTGTTTACACAGGCCGGGTTTCCACCAGGAGTGGTCAATATTTTGCCAGGCTTCGGGCCAACCGCAGGAGCCGGCATCGCCTCGCACATGGGCATAGACAAAGTGGCTTTCACTGGATCCACAGAGGTAATTTTCCTATCAGAATCACACCGTCCCACTCCTCCTTTCCTCTGGGGTGACACAGTGACGGGCAGGGGATGAGGCCCCGCTCTGGGCGAGCCCAGCGTTGGTGGTGTTGTGTGCCGCTGCTTCGGTCTGAATGGAAATTGCGCAGGATTCTATGAGAAATACATCCTCACAGACCTCACACAGTGCCAAACAGACATGCAATCAAATACGCACACACACACACACACACACACACACACACAAATCTGATTATTTCTAGAACAGATTCTCTGGACCTGGAAAGCTGATTCCAGGCTGATATGAAGATAACACACAGGGAAAGAACACCATGAAATAATACTGATAACTTAAAAAAGCAGGTCTCTCTAACTGTTCATATGTAGCTTTGGGATGTTAGTAATACCAGATAGCCAATCAGAGAAGCAGTCATTTACATATAACAGTTTTGAAGACATGGTATCTCAAAAAACCTGTTCAATGCAAGGGGATAGAAAAGTTTGTGAGAAAAATGAAGTAGGACTATTTTTTCAAACATAAAACTACAAAAACATTGGTAAGAAATTACAGCACGGAAGTGTAGGATATGGGCCCTTAGTCCACTCATTAGAAGAACTGTCTGAATACGTACGATAAACTTAACGATACGCATTGCATCTCAGTACCGTTGTTAAAGAAAACCAACTAGAGCCTCATATTGGAAGAGGTGGAGGCCTACCTGAGAAAGGTGAGGGGTCACAGGCATAGCGTTATTCAGAAAGCATTTCTTTATTTTTCTGTTTTGAACAGGCTGCCAATCTAAAGGTACCTTCATGAGTCAGCTAGGTCAGATACAATTTTATTCATCCAGTGAACGTTATCTATTTCATTAAACATAGAACCTATGATGGTCAGCCCAGCTAGCGATGAAAAAACTGTAATAGAAAGGTAGTACATTTATAAAGCCAGTTCTCAAGCATTTTCCATGTTAGGCATGGAAAGCCAGGAAAGAACATAGGAATGGATTTTTTCTAGTGAATCTCGCCAAACGACAACACAATGTCAGTGCCGACATTTCCCTGTAAACAGGGATAATTTCTAACTCTGAAGGTGCTTTGCTTGCTTTGTAAGTGTCTTTTATGTTCTTTCAGTCGATTACAGCATCTCGTAAATCTACCTATCTCAGCATGTGTTTTGATTTGCTCCTGAATATATTTCACATGTATTTGTCATAAATTGAGCCGGATTTGGTGGTGTTTAGAAAAGAGCTAAAGTTTATGGTCCTTTTGGCTTGGCTCAAAATTGTGTTTATTCTTATTGTTAAGTGTGTACGGAGGAGCGACACAGTTTGTGCGCAACTCAGAAGTTCTCCAAGGCCAGAAACCAGAATCAGATGCTGTACGCAAATGCACAATGTCGCCTGCAACGGCAGACACTCTGGCCAAAGCGAAACGCCCAAGACATTCACAGAACGTGGCACCGTGTTTTGACATGCTGTGAAAGTTTGATTTTCTGTGGGAAGTTGCAGTCTGAATATTTCCCACTTATCGCCCCTTGAACCCGATGACCACTCGGTTTTCCCAAATCAAAATGTCATCCTTCCGACAAGCGTGCGGGGAGTGATGTGTGTGATGTAAGTGAGTACAGGCCAGTAATCAGTGTGTAAATATGCCATCACTCAAACCGCACTCCTAACCAGCGCTGCTCTCTGCCTGTCAGTGGAAGCCCTCGCTGCTCCACCACCCACTTCATCCTGCTGGCAGAGGCCACCCAGCGCTTCCTCTGCACCCTCGCTCTCTTTACCGGCATCACCTTATTTAGTAAAGCACTGCAAAAATATATCTTCTCATATTCATGCCTTGTTTCCCAGGGTCCGAAGAAACACAAGCCTAGACTAAGTTTACTCCAAGACTTCTACTAAATTTATTACATCCCAAATATCAGGCCTTAAGAGTTTCTCTAACCATCACTCTCTTTAAAAATTTTCCTTCAAATTGACACTTTCTACATTTAGCCTCCCACTCTTTTATCTCTCTAGCTTTAGTTTCCTTCTTTCTTTCCTTCGAGCCCTGTTCACACCTGGCATCAACGTGTGTCTGGGGTGATCTGATCACAGGTGGAGCGCTCTAAGTACGTCAGTTCACACCTGGCCTTAGAATGAGTCTCTGCATTTGTCTCAAGTGACCACTAATGATTGGATATGCAAATTAAACACACACATCATTTCAGTCT
Organism: Rhabdalestes septentrionalis; assembly: GCA_037832545.1. Classification (NCBI taxonomy): domain Eukaryota; kingdom Metazoa; phylum Chordata; class Actinopteri; order Characiformes; family Alestidae; genus Rhabdalestes; species Rhabdalestes septentrionalis. Next base: position 20,029,700 of record JBBMFX010000037.1, on the reverse strand, counting down.
GCAAATATCTTATGCGCTGTTACTGGAGGAATATAAACCGTGCCTGATCTGGTGGTAAGGAAAAGATTTAATATGGTTTTTAATAAAAATCAATTATGTAAAATGGTGAATGCATATGTGCTTACACAGAGGACGTCAGCAAAGTAGGCGGTCCTTCAGTAGAGATGGTCACATGTATATCCCACACTACCTCTGAACGTGTGATCAGATCTCAATGTGCGCTCATTGCTTTCACACCTGGACTTACCGCTGATCGGATCACCCGTGACACACCAGGTGTGAACAGGCTCCTAGTCTCTCTCTTTTACTCTTCTTTATGTCCCCCTTTCTTTTTTCTTCTCTGCCTTTGGTGCCGGCTCTCTCTTTTACTCTCTGCCTTTAGTATTCCCTTTTATTCTCGAATGTATTTTTTCTTTCAGACTGCATCTTTAGTCTCTTTTTCTTTAAGACTGTATGTGTCTCAGACCGTACCTCACGTTTTTTCTCTTTGAGACTATATCTTTAGTCTCCTTCTCCCTCAGACTGTACATTTAGTCCCTTTTTCATTCAGACTGTAAATTCAGCATTATTCTCTTTCTGATTGTCTCTTAAATCTTGTTCTCTCTGACTGTATCTTTAGTCTTTTTTCAAAGACTGTGTCTTTAGGCTCTTTCTCATTCAGACTGTATTTTTAGTCTCTATCTATCTGACTGTGCCCTGAACCATTTATTCTGTATTTTGAGGCTCTTTCTTTAGTCTCTCTTTATCTCTCAGACTGTACCTTTAGTGTCTGTCTCTGTCTGGTGCGTTGGGGGTTCTCCTGTGATCTGGAGCTGATTAGAGGCAGAGAGAGCTCGTGCTGAGAGAGGGTTTACATGCACAGACTCTGACTCACCTCATCCACGTGTGTAGGTGTGTGCATGTGTGTAGGCTGGCTGTAGGCTCAAGAAGCATCTTCTGAGATGAGTGGTTGATCTGATAAATTTGGGTTGAGCAAAAGTGTCCACTAATGTGTTCACCCACACACTGCCGGCTCCGAGGTGCTGAGACAAAGGGCTCTGTGTCAAATGTCTCCCTTGACATGAATCCAGGCTTGTTAAGCTTTTTTTGAAAAGATTTGTTCCTGAGAAAAGTGCAATGGTACACATCATTTGTTACATCATTTCAGACCAAAAAATGTAGATTAATACGTTTTTTCAGTGTTACAATCATATTTAAATCAAAGAGTGCAAAAGCAAAACAACGAAATAAAAATGTGTTGTTATTGCAGGTAATGCCAGGGATTAAGGATTGATATGAGGTTGTGGATGTGTGGGATCAGGTGCTTTAGAGGATAGGAAACACCAAAACATTCAAGACAGGAGTTTCTAAGGCCAAGGCAGGGAAACACTGGTCTAAATTTTCAACAGAAACCTCAAGTCTGTAAGAGCACTTGGGAAAAACAGTTTGGCTTCAGATCCACAACTCAAAGTGTATGTTCTGGAATTAGGCCATCTTCGTTACTGAAGTCCTGATATAAACACTGTCCCTCACTCCTTCATCTGCCTTGCTTCTCTCCCTCATCTGCTTTTTCTGATGGAAAACAGAAAGAGAAAAATATTCAGTCTCGGCGAGTGGTGTTGAGTGCACGAGGGTGGAAAACGTCCAAATGTTTATGGTCAGGAGTGGTCCTTGCGGAAGAAGTTTGCCTGGCGTTTGGAGAGCAGCTCTCACACAGTGTTGGGAAAGCTCAGGACGAGCAGTGAGGCAATGCGGCGGCAGGCCGGCAGCTGGCCCAGCGTCTGCAGGAACCGCCAAAAGGCCAAGAACAGAGCGCAAGATGATCATGCATCCTCCTGGCCATCACTAATGAGAACTCTTCTCCAGGGACAGTTGGGAAATTCCAATCTGATGTGAAATCTATAAGGCTATTTCTTATTAACAATACAAAATGATGAAGTCTGGAGGCAACAGCGAGAAAAAGTTGACCAGTAGATCTGCATTCTGAAGATTCCACACCAAGTGGGACATGAAATACCCCACATACCTCAGCCAAAGTGTAAAACTGACTAAATTTGGTACATGTAGAAATGAAAGGCTAAAAGAATTCATACGTCGTGGTTGGGGGGCCCCTATCAATTGCTATCAAATTAAGAGTAAGAGCATTAGCTTAGCCAAATACTACTCAGGTCTGCCTTTCAATGGCTCTTCATTCCAAGTAGTGCAGATCGTCCTACGCAAATTTGCGGTCAGTACTTCCTGTTCTCGCGTTGGAAACAGGCCGTTCCTTCCTTTTCCCCGCAGCCTCCGGGGCCGCTGATAGATATTTCGGCTGTGAGCTGAGGCCACTCTCCTGTTTCAGTGGGCCTGGAATGGAGAAGTTGTTTGTGCTGCAGGATTTATTAATGACAGCGTCCCACTGATGTGAAGATTTAGGGGGGCTCCACGACGGAGGTCCCGGGCTAATGCAGCTCTCTGCTCCCCCCCACAGGTTGGCAAGCTGATCCAAGAAGCAGCTGGAAAGAGCAATCTGAAGAGAGTCACACTGGAGCTGGGGGGCAAGAATCCCAACATCATTTTTGCAGACGCTGATTGTAAGTATACAGACACTGTTTTATGGGCGCCCTCCTGGTGTCCTGCTACAACATTATGTGCACAGGTGTCACAACCCCCCCCACACACACCTCTTGCTTGCCACTTGTTAATAACTTCAAAGTCCAGGGTCTTCTGCCTCTTTCAAAGAACTGTCAGTAGACACGACCATAACAACTTGATTGCTCAACCTGGACTGTTCAGTTGGTAATCTTGATTATTCAGTAATTTCAATATAATTCATATTAGCATGTAGAGTGGAAGTAGTGGTACTCTACACACATGAATAGTTTAAATAGACAAGATTTTCAAAAATGTACGAAAATAAGAGAGCGTCAGAAGCTGATCTGGTGGTCTGATCAGAAGACCTGTTCCTGGATCAGTCTGTTGTGATAAGGACTGTTTAAACAGGCCGTAAATCCTTGTAGAACCCAGATTCTACTCCTGACTCTTTGTGAACACAGACCGGTGGCTCTAAGTGGCTCTCCAAATCAAGGTGTCGGCTGGGGCTTTTAAATGCTTTCAGCAGGCGTGAGTGGAGCTGCCTCCGGCCCGTAAATCAGCAGAATGGACCCTACCCCGGCTGGGTGCATCCCAACACAGCCATAAAGCCCACTGTTCCATTAACCCCTCACATGCCAGCAGGGCCGCTCCACCTCAGGCATCAGATATCACAGAATGCACGCCACCAGCATGGAGGAAACTCCATTAGAGCACTGGGTTAATATGAGCTTTTTATGTGGAGCTAAGAACTAAGGACTCCTGGTAACTATGCTTGTGATGAGATGGAAAGAATTATGGGAGGTCATAACCGGGATTTATTTTCTGACGTGCTTTATCGCTCACTGATTTGCTAGATGGAGAATGCCTGACTGCATTCCAAAAATGAATTGTTTACTCAGAACACACTGACGCAGTGAAACATCTGGTTTGCAAAATGCACCTACCATTTCCAAACTCCTTTTGAACAATTAGATCAATTCTGTCTTTCTGCTTTTGTCCCATCCTCTCTCCCTCTCAGTGGATCTGGCGGTAGAGCAGGCGCACCAGGGTGTTTTCTTCAACAGCGGTCAGTGCTGCACAGCTGGCTCCCGCATCTTTGTGGAGGAGCCCATCTACGAGGAGTTTGTGCGCAGGAGTGTAGAGAGAGCGAAGCGGAGGATAGTTGGGAGCCCCTTTGACCCCACCACTGAGCAAGGACCTCAGGTACAGGAATTTCCACCGAAGACATCATTATTTCTAATTTGTGTTCATTTGACACTCCATTTAATCATCACTGTCTTACTGCTATTTATTTAGGGGTCTGAAGCATAAAGCAATTGACATATTTGTGTATGTCTAATGTATGTCAAAACTGTTTGTGTACTGTTGCTCTACACTCTTAAATATAAAAATGCCAAAGAGGAGCAGTGTCACAGAAGAAACATGGTCCTTTAAAACCTTTTTGCAAATGAGGTATACGCTTTTTAACAGATTTTAGAACCTCCACATAATGTAATAGCAATAATACGTATTTTCTCACATTCTTATCGAAATTGGATGGATTCAGAACCTTTTACAATAAAAAAATATAAAGGTTCTATAAAACAGTGGTTCTCAAACCAATCCTCAGACATACTTGTACCACATTTTTGCTCCAACACAACTCACAACACTGTCTCATGAGGACTGGTTTGAAAACCACTGGTTAAAGAACCATATACAACAACTGATCAAAAACAAGGAAGAACCGTTTAACCATGCAAAGAACAATTTACGCATTCTAATAGTTCTTTATACATAACACAGCCTTTACCTTGAAGAGCCCCTTCATAGAACCACAAGCTGAAGCCAAAATCATGGCTTAGGAGCCTTTCTATTAAAATTGTTTCTCTGTTTTCCCACTGTTTCTCTGTCAGATAAGTGTGGAGCAGCAGAGGCGTGTGTTGGAGTTCATAGAGAGTGGAATCAGTGAGGGAGCGAAGCTGGAGTGTGGAGGCAAGGCTGTCTTCTCTAAAGGCTACTACATCCAGCCAACAGTCTTCTCCAACGTGCAGGACCACATGCTCTTCGCTAAAGAGGAGGTAAAGCTGCCCAACAAAACCACAGAGACTTCCTACTGGCTCTCGGCGTCTAACGCTTTGGGCTGCTTTTTCTTTAAGTGGAGTGTTCGGTTGCATGTGCATCTGGAAAATCAGCCCTTTGGTGTCTCGTTGTGGTTGTTGAGGCTGTGGAAATGGAAATCTGTCATGTTTTGCATCTGGGATTGGGATAGCAACACTAAAGAAAACCAAACATGCTTTCAGTGTTTCTGACTGACTGTTCTTCATTACTGAACACACACCATCCATCCTTGTAATCAGCAGTTCCAACTGTATGTCAGAGGCTCATTTGCTGATGTGACTCTTCTCGGTCTGTGGTAGATTTTCGGGCCGGTTCAGCAGATTATGAAGTTTAAGACAATTGAGGAAGTCATCGAACGAGCCAACAACACAGATTATGGCCTGACTGCCGCTGTCTTCACCAATGACATCAACAAAGCCATGGCCATCTCCACAGCTGTGCAGGCTGGCACGGTTTGGTACGTGCCATCTGCAGAACGTTCATTTCTACCATGCAATTTGCACTGTAACATATTGAAAATGTTCCTTTTATGTTGCTGTGATAAGATTCCAAATGTCAATTTGTTGTTTTGGTGACAACACGTTCTCCAAAAACCCAACCGCAGAGTTAGAGACGGGCTGTCTCGTTTGTTGCCATTTCTAATTTAAAGGTTAAAGTCGTCACTGAAACACTTTTCCCACAAGCAAACAAATAGAAACTACTGCATCTTAAAATGATCAACGGCACACAAACCTCAGCAAAGTTATACACATAACTGAAGATTTGCCAGATGAATGAGGATGAAAAGCACTAAACTGGAGTGTTTGCTTTCTTTTTATCTTCAGGATAAACTGCTTCAATGCCTTGAGCTGCCAGTGTCCTTTTGGAGGATTCAAAATGTCAGGCAACGGCCGTGAACTGTAAGAGCACACTTGCACTGCTTCCACTGAACTCACACACCTGACTTTACTCTTGATAATAAAGTGTGCTTGATAATCACCTGAAGAGTTTAGTCAAGCTTATGCGATAAGATACGGTCTAATGCAAACATATTCTTTTTGCATTGTGTTGCGAAATTAGAGTGCATTGCACAAAACAAACTAACATGACTTGCACCTTTTAATGTGCCATTTGTTTACCTGTGCAATCTTTAATGCAGATCTGAAACCAATGACATAACAGTGAATTTGACCTGTTCTAAAGACTGGGCACCACATTAGTCAGCACATCCTTTGACAGAAACTCCAACCTCCTAGAGATATCTGCAGCTAAAAGACGTGTATTGTAAGATGTATAAAGTTTGTTGGGTTTGCCAACTTCCTTTCACGTGGAAAGTTCCCAGATTTTTCCACATTTGACGGAATCCTACAGTATAGGACAGCCTATAGTACAGCCTCAACAAAATGTATACTCAGGTTACCTGTTTTAAAGTAATGCCGTAAAATATATAAACAACATTTGCACTGATGGAATGTTTTGAAGATTGTAAGCTGATAATTGATAGCAGATTTCTGAGAAGTACTAATAAGATTTGCGTACAGTTTTTTTGTAAATGCTGCAAATCTTACAGTGTAATCTAATGCACAATGTTTATGTCATGTACAGTTCTATGGGTGGAACTTTTAGATTAAAAAGGTTCTTTAGACCTGATGACAAAGTTCTTCTGATCCATACACAGAAAGGTTCTTCAGGGAACAAAAAGGCCATTTATTTTTAATCAATTAACCAATCAATCGATCTACGTCTCAACCAACCAGTCAATGTATCAATTTACTGCTCAATCTGTGTAGCAATCCACCATTCCGTCAATCAAACCTCAACCAGCCAGTCAGTCTCTCCCTCTATCATTCAGTCTGATCAGACCAATCAGTCAGACAGCACATTAACAGGCCTGTTCTTTTCTGCAGGGGTGAGTATGGCTTGAGGGAGTACACAGAGGTGAAGACCATCACAGTGAAGATGCCAGTGATGAACTCGTAAGATGTAAACACACATGCTTCTAACAGAAGAAAGACTTCCTCTGGCATTATCACTGGTGGATCCCCTGTGGCTGCCTCCAGTGGTACTGTGCCATTTTGTCCACTAGCCATCTCCATCCAGCAGCACCACTGGCCCGCCACTTCAGTAACACCAGTGTCCAGCACCCACTACCAGTCTCGTGTCCTCATTAACTCCCACTGGTGGTCTCCTTTCGTCATCTCCATTAACCATACTAAAGCACTCGGAGAGGGCGAGGGAGGCTCACTCTATAGACCACTCAACATCCAGCGTCCACTAACAGACCCCAGCATCACCCTCTAGCTCCGCCCAGCCAGACGCACGTTCCAAAAGGTGCAAAAGGTGGCCTTTTGGCTTCAAGTGGAAAGAGAGAAGGGGGGTGTCGCTCTCAAACCTCATATGTAACGTCCCTTCACTTCAGTTTCCCTGTGTAAAATTTGTCGGTCGTGTTTAGGTTTGTACTAAGACCACTGAAGCTATCCGTCTCGAAAAAAGACGGATGTGATCTTTAATTAAATATTAATTCTAAAAATGTAATTGTTTAATTGTCCTGTGTTTTTGCTGTTTTGTTTTTATGGCGTATATATATAACTCTATTTGTCGACGTGTTGACCTATGTAAACAGAAATGGTTTACCTCAGAAAAAAAAAAATGTTAATATGAAAAATGCATTTTACACAAATGATTACTCATTGGTGTCCATTTATTTTCATTCTTAAACAATTATGTACTATGAACATAGAAGGTAAAATATTAAAAAAAATGACTATAGTTTTGTTTCCCTTCATTAAAAAAACATTTTTTTGATTTTGAAACTGCGTCAGTGTATTCTTTATATCTTGGCTTTTCGCTGAAAATGGAAGGTACCGGATGTCCTTTTTTTTTTTTTTAGATATTGTGCCCCGTTTGACACCATTTACTCAAAGCAGTAGCGCTTCCTCATTTTAAGGGTGACAGCCCTAATGTGAGCTTTTGCAACATTCACATTTTCCATTATGAATGAGAGTGTATTTCTTCAGTAATCATCTTTGCTGCGTCACTGCATGCCCTTAAAGCTGGAGTGACCATGACTGGGGCAGATCATATCAAGGAAACGATTGAGATAAAGAGCTTAGTAAGAAAAAGGAGTAACCCAAATAATCAAAGTTCATCACAAAAAAAAAAATTCCCCAAATAGTCATGGTCGGTTTTCCCCTCAGCCCCCTACCAGTGGATATCTTTAGTCACAGTACAAAGAACGACGAAAAGTGTTACTTTCATTATGAGAGCTGCTCAGAAAGGGGAAAAAAGGAAAAAAAAGACACAGTCATCACACACAAGGATCATGAGGCGAGGGCCTACACACAAGAAAAATCCAACACACTGCAATTTGGTGTCAATTTATTTCAAAATGTAAATGAAAATATTGGAATATATATTTAGATTATTTTAACAATTTATAAAGGTAGGAAAATGGAAATGAGGATTAAAGGTTAATAACATAATGCACTACCAAAGTTGAGAATTAACCATCATAATGACATCATTCAAAATTTTGTGGATGGTTGTACAATGAAGAAATAAAATTCTTAACACTGAACTTTTAAAAAGAAATTGTATGATCTTTCTACATGCTGAACAATGTACAGTAATTATATATCAACCTTAAGTAATATATTAACATTAATATATTAAGTGTCTGGCGAGTTGATCTCTACTTGTGAAAACTGAAGAATTCTGGATCTTATACAACTTCCAGAATGAAAATATTATTATAGCTTCATTCTCAGTGGTATACAGCTTCCCGAGCCACTGTGGGATCTTCAACAATTCCGAATATCATTCCTGACACTTTCATCAAACGTACTGCAGATAATTTGAAACCTGACTTTAGAGGAGTTTCATTAGAATTTGCAACCCAGTTAAATACAGAGATTCCACAGTTTTCAATGGTATTTTATTTTAATAAGCCGCTAAAACAGTGCATATAATGAAACTTATTTAACCACTTCTAAGCTGAGATAACAGATGTTTGAGTCTCAGCTCAATCTAAGCATGTGACAGGGCTAGAAGTACAACGTAAGAGCAGCTGAGGACTTTACTACCATTGTTTAATTCCTTTGGCTTGAGTTTTGCAATGGTGTCTTTGACCCTTCCTTCCTGAAAAGTCCCTGAAATGGTATTTATTAATCTCACGAGCCCCATGTGAGCACAACGCGCACCGTTCACACAGATATTTCAAAATTAGGAGGGTATAAAAGCGCGGCTCACACGCCTTTTTGGTAATGAAAACATGATAAATCAATAAAAAATCTCCTATCACAAGATCATTTCAAAAGAGCAACTGCCCAAAGTGTAACTCAGAGGTGCTTTAATGAAACTGTAGCTCAAGGACGCATGTTTTCATTGGATCCTTGGACAATTTGATGATATATACAGAAGAATGTTTTCTGACAATAAACTCTTCTCCATATTTCACATGGCTCTTGGTATTAATGAGTTCCACTGAAACATTTATAGACTGTATTGGGATTAAGTGCGCTTACACAGTGTTGCCTGATATGTATAGTTGTATGACTGTAAATATGCTTTAATAAAGGGCTGTGAGGAGAAGGTTTGGACAGTTGGGCCTGTTTTGGTGTTACTTCTGTGCAAGAAAGCAAGTGCATGAAGAAAGAATAAATAATCTTAGAATAAATAAGAATAAACAAACAGTTCCAAGAGCAACTCATGCAGTGCAACAGCTGCAGTGGACTCATAGTAATCTGTAGTCAATTATAGTACATACGGATTACTATATATTT
>JBBMFX010000037.1:19993115-20007394 GCA_037832545.1 Rhabdalestes septentrionalis | reverse complement strand
GGTGCGGCTTGTACAAGTACAAAATAGATTTTCTTTCTAAAATTAGAGCATGCGGCTTTTAATCAGGTGAGCTCTGTAGTCCGGAATTTACGGTATTGGCTGATTTATCAAGAAACTGATTTATCTATCCAATGATTTTATTATTGGCTGATTTATCTGTAAATAAATACAAATTGTTTACACAGAAATGCGGAAGATTTTTTTTTTAAGTCAGTGAAACACAGCTCGGGCCGGTCCGGGTACAATCAGATTCCAGTCTTCCACAAGGACAGATGTGAATAGGCATGTGCCTCCTGTCAAACTCGTTCAAACGTACAGTCCCTCGGTCCAAAATAGTATTAAAGTGCCTTCTGACATGCAGAAGTCAAAATGCTGCTGCGTCTGGATCTCTGTAACCATCCGACTCAACAGACTGACCCTGCGGAGAAGCCACTGACTGCGTGTTGCAGGACAACTGTGGTTGCGGTGCTAAACTGACACTCCGAACTCAGAGACACTCAAATGCTGGATCATGGCCCGGCCCTAGGAGAGTGGCAGGAAATATCGGGCCAGGTTCGGGCAGAGAATCTAACGTCTAATTCACTGTGCTTCTCAATGGACAAAAGTATTGGGACGTAATGTAGAGCGTCCTTTAACTTTTTCTCCCCTTCCTATCATACAGGAAATAACGTCTCGTCTCGTGTAGGTCAACGAAATGAAGACACACTTTGGCATATTTTTATCTTGTAAACCATATTTAGTCTCATTATTATTCATCAACAAAACCACATTATATATTTCCTTTCATTATCGTCACATGACCAGCATTTACGTTGCGTCTCGTCTTGTTTTTGTCACGTGAAAATGTTCGTTGACGAAGATATTTCATCATTATTTTCGTTGATGAAAACAATAGTCCCCACCTCCCCTCACAGTGCTACGGAGCGGCTGAAAACTTGCATCTCCGCCGCAGCGCAGACGGGAGGAACACTGAGGGTTAGGCGAAGATAAAGTGGAGCGTCTGCAGACGCTTTATTTATAGAAACTCCTTTTTAGACTACACATCTGAATCTGATGCCATTGCTGAGACACCGATGTATGACAAAAACAAGTCTAACCTGGAGGAGATACACACACACGCACACACACATGCACACACAGTACCATGTTAGAAGCATTTATATACACACATCAATAAATATATACCATTATTTATGTATGTATGTATTTATTTATGTGTGTGTGAGAGTTAGTGTGTGTGTGTAACACATAAAGGACATGTATGACACAGTATAAATGTGTGTGTGTTTGCACAAATAAAATTACCTGGATGTTTCTGAATTACCCCGGCCGACGTTGGGGCAGGGGGGGTAGAAGGATTTACCATTATTGAAAATGTGACCTCAGCAAACAAAGAACAGGATGTGCTTGTTATGTTACTGCCGCTTTAATATTCCTCAACAATCCCACACAAGCTTTATCCGCCCATTTTATGGTAAACAGAGATTCCGTGTGTGTGTGTGTCTGTGTGCGTGTCTGTAGGTGTGTCTGTGTGTGTGTATACACATAATTATGTATATAAACATGCAAACATAGAAAATACATGCACTCACATGCACACCCACACACACCCACAGACACACACATATGCACACACACACACACACACACACACACCCCTACAGACACACACCCACACACAGGCACCCACACACACGCTGCCGTGTTCATGTCCTCCTCGGCTGGCCTTGGACAGAGTGTGTTGGAGAATCAGCTTCGCCTCGCCTCTCGCTCCTACCAGCTCCAGTGTTGGCCGGTCACCATGGCAACACAGGCTCCACCGAGACGAGCTCGCGCCGACAGGACATAGAGACGAGGAGAAAAACCTGCACAGGAAACACCTGATCTCCTCTCTGAGCCTTGGCTCCTTATTCTCACCGAGTTCCTCCAGACCCAGCCTGCTCATACACACCCAGCCTGCTCACACACACCCAGCCTGCTCCTCCAGACCCAGCCTGCTTACACACACCCAGCCTGCTCCTCCAGACCCAGCCTGCTTACACACACCCAGCCTGCTCACACACACCCAGCCTGCTCACACACACCCAGCCTGCTCACACACACCCAGCCTGGAACACATTTCGCCTCCCTGATCCTGATTTCAGAGGCTTTCAGCATAAAACCCCACCGAAAAGATCAAACACAGGCAGACAGTCACCTATCCACTAATTTATCTAATTTATCTCGCTATAAACTATCTGTCCACTCGTTTATCTGTCCATTCATCTATCAACTGATTTATTTTCGGATGTATCTAAAAAATGATCTATTGACAAATTTGCCTAAATACTTAATTTTCTTTAGATTGATTTATCCGCAAACCTACTTTCAACAGGAAAGGATAGTGGTGGGTTCAGGCAGAGAATCTAAACTCTGTTCAGGAGAGTAGGGGGTGGGGTGGGGTGGGGGGGCTATTTACGTTGCTCTGTTAGCTCAGTAATTTTCACTGCTGGATTTTTACGCCTGAAATTATATGCCTATTTTTGAATTTTACTCGAATACAGATACAAATTCCTTCCCCCCCTCACAAATACAAATATAGATATAACACAATAGCCCGTGTTGCTGTACAGTAAACCTATGAAGTTTAGGTTGGAGAGTATAATGTTGAGTTTCCAGTTTAAAATGCTACACTATAGAACGGACCACATAGTTGGAGCTAACCAAGCCTAGTCACTTTCTGCTTTCTGAGATCTGAGCCTGTCCTGTGTGTCTGCTTGCCTGTTTCTTCACCCCCGGCTGATAATAATAAACATATTTTGCGGATGCAGCCCTCCTCTCAGCCCCCATATTACAGAAGACCTCCCCAATAAAGGATACAGGATGCAGCTTCCCATGCCTTCCCACCAAAAGGCCTGTTTCCTCACCACCTGTCCTTTAAAGGAGGAATGCAGAGGGGCCACTACGAGATTGTGGGTCAGTTCTATTTACTTTATCACACTGTTTTGGTTCCATAATAGTTCCAATCTTTCGTTCTTTCAACAATACAGAAGGGCGACAGTGTGTCAGCGCCAGATTCCACCACTCATTTCCTTATATTTTGGTTTTAATCTCCCTGTTGGTGCAAAATTACTATTTCATGCCCGACTTATTTTTGTCATATGGAGATTAAATGAAAGAAATGTGAACAAATGTTTTACTGACAGGATGCAAAATACCTAAAGACACAAAGAGCCTAGATAAAGTTCCAACCACTCAGCATTCAGCACCACCAGTATACTGATCACCGCCCCATCATCTGGAATCATCTGCTCCTGGTTCTTCACTGGTTCAGAACTTCAGTTAGACGCTCTTTGTTCTGCTTGAATGATTCATACGTAGGTCACTGTGTGTCTTAACCAGCAGAAACATTCCATTGAGACTGGTCCGGTTCAGGGACTGGACTGGAAATGAGAGTCTCCGGAAGTCCTTCAGGAAGGCTGGAGAACTGTTCCTCAAGGACACACTAACATACAAGAAAGTCTGGATCTCTGGAAGCAAGGGGTGGCTCAGGACTATTTACACCATATTCAGACGACCCGGCTCTGACAAATGAAAATTCTTTTGTCCGTGTTCAGAGAACGGTGAGTCATACAGAGCCATTTTAACTCCTGATTAAGCCTGTAACGATAACAAATTTTGCTGGATGATAAATTGTCCCAGAAATTATTGCGATAAATGATAATATTGTCATTGTGTCCATTTCTACTGATGTAATGATAATGGCATAATAATGCAAACCCTGTCAAAGGTCCATAATCCTTGACTTCTAAAGATCACACAACACTGGGAGTGGAAGACATGGTAAGACAGTCAGCATACCTTGACTTTGCGTGGCTTAAGGCAGGATCTCTCAGGAGTAGCAATGTGTCCAGCTGTGCTAAACATTCTAGAGTGTCCCTATATTTTTGGCCAAGGCGATCATCTTCGTCTTAATAACTCCAGCTCGCCAGGGGGTATTATGGCAAACAAGGGGTCTTTGAAAAGCTCTCGTTGAGCCCTATTTAACTTTGAAGTTTCTGAGACATTGGTGGTTGCCCTGTCTAGAAAAGCTGTGAGCAATGCATGCATGTTAAAACCGGACTGGCTCTCTGCACATTTAAAGGTCTTTCTGTAAATCTTCTCATGAGTCTTCTCATTTAAATAAAATATATTTACACCTAATTATACTATTACTTGGCTATTTTTTATAATCAGTATTACATACGTAGAGCTTTTTCAGCTCCGCAGCGCACCAGAGCGCGAGACGCAGAGTGAAGCACGTCTCACATCAGGCTTCTGAGGATAAACGAGGGGAAATGAGACTCAGAGATTCTGGCATGTTCCCAAAGAAGTGCCGATCTCTGGAGAAAAAAAACTTCCCGTCCTGTAAGTGAGACGGCCATACGCAGTGGTGTAAGCGATATTCACAGCTTAAATATTTACCTGCTTTGCATTTTCTCACCAGGCGGCTAGCAAGGCTAACACACAAGAGTTCATGCCTCATTACCCTGAGGAAACGAGAGGGGGCGCTAGAGACCAATGTACCACAGTGAAGTTCGTTGGAAAATGGTCGACCTCATTTCAATTATCCTGCAATTAATTGATTTATTGTTTTTCGTGACAGGCCTACTCCTGATGAGTGCGTTTGCATTTAGGATGAATAGGAAAATATGTCAGACTATGTTGCTGAATGTCTCATGCATACACACGAATCCACTAGTTCTGATTTAATGAAAATGCAATTGTAATTTGTCCCGTCTGCTGCTCTCGGTGAGTGACACCGTCAGTCTGACAGGAGAACAGCACCTCAGTGTTAGTGAAACAAGCACCATGAATAAATCATGCACAATAATAACATCATAACTCAGTCTACGCACTTAATGGTTGGAGTGGGGGCTGTGATACACCCAGGGAAAGGTATTCACAATACACACACACACACACATACACACACACACACACACACAGTATTCCAAAGCAAAGACTGGCTGGTATTTCCTTTCTTTGTCTTTCTTCTTGTTTAGCTGGAAGGCATTCCCTCAGAACTGCAGCCCTGAAGCAGACGGTCAGGTGAAGCGTTTCTGTGCTTAATCATGCGAGAGGAGCCGAGCAGCTAGATTTACTTAAACTGTCCTGAACAGATCAAAGGCCAGATGAGGGTTTGATGTGGAGTCGACTCGGGTTACTTTCTGGACGCTACACCCTGTTTCTGAACCTGCCAGAGTCACCTGGGGCGGGACAGGTGTGTCACACTCAGAGTTCATACACACACACACACACATACACACACACACACACACACACACACATTCATAAACATTCAACCACACACACACACACAACCTCACACACACACACAACCTCACACACGTACACACATACACACACTAGAGTTTAGATCGGGCCCAAAAAATGAGACCCGACCCGACCTGAGCCCGTGCACCGAGCCCAGCCCGGCCCGGCCCGACACATTAACTGTACTTATCAGCCCGAGCCAGATCTAAAAGCGACAATTTTTTTTAAATACGTGGGCCGTTATAACACACGTTCTCAACTGTGGGGGAGTTCCTAAACACACACTCCGAGCTCCGAGCACACTCTGGTCCTTTGAAACCGTTTGTAAATTACAAGTGTCTAACTGAAAACAGCTGCAGACAAAATTTTTAGGAAATACACCAGACACATATGTTGTCCCTGCCCACGACTTGCTGGAAATGGTTCAATACCTCCGACTTTCCTCCAAACTTGCTCAAAGTTAATTCTCTCGTTTTTATTTTCTTCTTCACGTCTTCAAGCTCCATGTTGCACTTTAAGCTCTGCACAGTACAGCACAGCAGGACCGGTGTAATGTGGCCAGTGGCAGGAGCTGGAGCGCTGCTGCGCATGACACGCAGCAATTTAACTTTGCTAACATATTCATATATTTATCATTTTGGCATAGCGCCTCAACCAAATAGGCTAATTAAGTAATGATAAAAAAAATCCAATGCTTGATCTTGGCCCGACCCGGCCCGGCCCGAGTACAGTGGAAGGAAATATCGGCCCGACCCGATCCGAACCGCGGGCCGGGCCGGACTTGGTCTGTGTCGGGTTTGGGCAGAGAATCTAAACTCTACTGCATAATGATATACTTCCATTGACCTTCTTTTGCATTGCATAAAAACATGTGTATATAGATATACTTATATATAAACTTACTTAATTTAAATGTAATTTATTTCCACAGTTACATATCCTTTTAATCCTTAAGGCTGGTCATCGTACAGGAATAAGTACTTTTCACAGCATGCCATACTCAGATGATTGTGTATGTGACAAATGCAATTTAAATTTGGAGAAATGCGTATTGTAATCTAATGTAAAGTTAACTGTAATACGACGTAATGTATCACAATAACAGTAAATATCATTCCATTACCTACCCCTAGATAGCAATATGACATAGATGGCATTCAAATCTATTAATTCTATATTTTATATATCCCATATTGAAACATAAGCATGCCAATAAAACCTGGCTTGGATAAAATCTACATCACTGTACTTGCTAAGAGTTTTTCAGACAGGTTTAATTGCTCTAGTGATGATATACAGTGGAGTCCTTTCTGCTTTAACCAGGTGCGCCACCAGCTGGGGGGAAGAGAATGGGAGTGTAACAAAACTCTTATCCCAGGCGCTCTGTTTTTGTCAGGCTGGACCGAATTCCATTCTGTTCCCAAATCCTCTTGCTCTCTCAGTTCGGACAGCTTGGAGGAGGTAAAACTTCTGTTACAAATCAAGGCTGAAAAACCCACGTCCATCACACTCACAAAGCAAAGAAAGGAGACAGATAAAGCCCCCGCATCCTACAACAGATTACCTTCTGGCCTGGAATCAAGCTGATTTCATATGAATCTGCTGGTGAAAAAGCGTGTCGATTTTTAATACTAAACAGTTTATGTTTTCAGCGCTTATAATCCACAGCTGTGCTCTCCGTGGCGCTCTGTGGAACGTTACAGCTGCGAGACAATAAAAAAAGGAGGAAACGGCATTTGACAGTGTTTTTCATTCTTTCATCCCCAAAATAACATTACCCTTGATTTCCCATCTCTGACAAGTGATGAAAATGGATGAGGGCAAAAGCTAAGTTTACGATAGGGGGGATCTTCATTTGAAAAAGGGGGCCAAGCGCCAAGATAGAGAAGAAAAACAAATGTTGAGGGGGCTGATGGTCAGCGTGGTGAGAGCTAGAGTGCCCTTTCAGTCTGAGGCATGACACCTCTGATCTTTCTCCTCATTCAAGGGCTAATACTCTGCTGTACTACTGAACAGACACACACACACTTACTTGAGTGTAAGCACACACATCCTCTCTCACTGGCCACTGTAGGCCATTTGTTTTGTGAACTATGTGCTAAATGCTACGAGGTGATAAGCAATTGGTTTGGAGGGGGGGTGGGGGTGGGGGGTTGTACACAACTACTCTGAGTGAGAAAACACCCTTGCTGTTGATTTCTGTCCTCCTTGAACTTCTGAAGTGACGCTTTAAGCTTCAGAAGATGTAGCTAAAGCACACTTCAATGCAACTGGGCCAAAAAAAAATTGGGCTCACAGATTAAACACGTTGGACACAGAGAAACGAGCTGATGCTCGATTGTTTCTTCTCCAAACATCGCTTCGGTATAAATCACGCCACTGTTTACTGCAAGGAAAATAAAGTTCGTACTGTGATCCCCATGAGGACGACAAGTCTAATTTAGTCTGATTTATCCAAATGCCTTTGTTTCACAGGATGTGATGCTGAAAATGTAGCCTGAGAACATTTTAACGAAGGAATATCAACATGTACTGATTTGTGGTTCCTCATACTTCATTGGAGACGAGGACGAAGCGCTGCGAGATGGGAATATATATACGTCTTCAAAATAATTGTGCAAGAGAAGGTATTTTAGATGGCTGTTTGAAATTAGGAAATATCACATCCAAACCTAACCACGTGTCATAGCCACTCTGCACATAGCGCTGAAGGGTGGTTTCTTTGATTCAGCCAGATCCTGCAGCTGGGTAGCTTCGGCACAAGCAGCACCTCTGAAGAACAGTTGATGGGGGAGGCGAATGAAGTGAAGTGAAGTGAAGTGAAGGGAAGGGAAGGGATATCAGCCAATATGCTGAAGAGGCCTTTATAGTGATGACAAGTCCTTCATTTTAATGAGAATGGTCTCCTCTCTCCCTAGAGATAAGATTGAGGCAGCCACTGATGTGACACTTCAAACTCTCTTTAGGCTAAAGTGGCAGATAAAAAGGACGTTAGCCCTCTTTCCTAATTCCCGCTTGGCTGATATGTGCGAGACCGCATTTAGAGAAGATCTAGCATGGACGGACGCTCAAGCTGGACGATGCCAGAGTGCCAGAGCGTGGCTGCCATCGGGCTCTATGAGTGCCAAAGGCTTTTCTTTCTCCGCTCCTGAAGTCTCCAGGAGACGGGGTTTTACACTGTCCACATGCATTACTCCGTGTGCCGGCTGAAGGCTGCCGCTGCTGTCACCCGCCACTTCTTCCCCAGCATGCGGGCCACCCAGCTTGGACGAAGCCTCACGCATGTCATCCGTCTGTGTGGTCCTCGCAGAAAGAGAAACAGATAGACGGATAGGAAAAGGCAGGGCTGGTGCCAACGGAGAAAGAGATGTTTCAAAACTTGACAGTGTCATTTCTGGGAAAGGAAGGAAGCGCGGGAAGGAGTGAGAGGGGGCCAGGAGAGAAAGAGAAAGGGGGGGGGTAGAGAAAGCCCAGTAAAACAAGAAAAAAAGCCTTGTGAGTGTGGGACGCCTGCCATCTGATGAAAGCAGAGCTGGAAGGAAGGAGCTATGAGTGTGTGTGTATGTGTATGCATGTGAAGTTACGAAAAAAAAAGAAAAAAGAAAGAGAAACAGTGAGCGAAATAGAATGAGAAGAATCTCTGTCCCACTGTAATACAAGCATGTCCACGCTTAGCTGGAGCAGGACGCGGGAATCAAACCCAGCCGCTGTGGATTTAACCCACACGAAAGAGCCTGACGCTCTTTACACACGGTGCTTAAACACACGTGAAAAATGAGTTATTTCAGTCCATGGGGCATCCAACTGTTCTGAGTGATCATTAGGAGCTAGTTAGTGGTCTTTACTGTCTCAGTCTCATCTCAGACATGGGATTCCATTTCACTATAAAAGCCCCCAAAATGGGCCCAGTAAACACAACAATGCTTGAAAAAAAAGGGAAAAAGAGCACTCTATGTAAATCTATCTGTTAAGAGTAGGGGGAAAAACACAAAGGAATCCCTTCCTCCCTTTAATGGGGTTTATTTGTGGTTTGGTCGATTAAAAGGCCTGTTTCCGGCCCACATGTCGGAGACGCTGGTTGCCCCTGAAGGTGTTTTGTGTGACTGAGTGGAGCGTTGCGTTGAAGGCAGCTGGGAGAGATTAATAAAAAGGAGCAGGGCTCGTAAACGCTGCTGCCCTGCAGTGATTAATGCCTCAGTGGACAGCAGGATGGAGGAGATAAGGAGAAAGAAGACAAACGCTCTCTTCTAGCCAGGGACATGTTGCACCCATCCAGGCTCCAACAGTACAGGCCAGCTGGGCCAAAGGCTCTCCCAATATGGAGAAACCGGAACGGAGCAGGACGCAGAACTTGCCCACACAACTCAGCCCTCAACATGATTAACTCTCCCAAGGAGAGTAATAATAAAAACAAAGGTAAAACATGACGAGCTTGAACTGCAGGAGTTAAAAGCACCATGTCATGCCTGCACATTTTCCATTAACTCCTACTTGCAGCAAACAGGGAGGATCTGGAATCAATGACGGGCGCCCAGACGAAGCATGTTGAGTCCACTAAAACAACTTTAATATGCAGGTAGGAGGAAATAACAGCGAGGGGATGTATACAGTCTGACAGATGGGAAGTATTTACACGCAGACAAATATGTAAAGGGCTTGTTTTATCAGGGAGGACGAACGATCCGGTTTACAGAGAGAAGCGGGTGGGAAAACAGCAGCTTGGAGAGAGTCGCCCTCATAGTAGAGAAAGAGATGAAAGAACCCGCAGACGCAGCAGTCCCGGGGAGACCAAGCAACATATCTGCCAGAAATTTGAAAGCAAAAACCTTTAAAAGCAAAAACCAATGTACAATCATGCATGTAATACTCCCAGAATCAATCCATGCAATGGTTAGGAAAAAAATTATGTATACAGTTTGACCCCTCATTTCCTTAAATTAGTTGAACAGCCAAGAGACATACAGTGTCTGGAGTTTGCTGCTGTTTGTGCACTGGAGCTATGAGGCTAATGTAGCCTAAAAGAAATGAAAGTTTACATAATTATATGCCTAAATGATCATATATCAAGTTCTAGAGCTGTACGATAAGTACAAAATATCAGCACTGCGCCTGTACTGATACATGCTGCAATTGCGATGATTTTCAATCTATTAAAGGGCCCATTTCATCACTTTTCTTGAATTAAAAATCTGTGAATGTTGTTTCAAATGGTCAATTTACTCCACCCATCCATACAGTCCATATATGGAAAATAAGATACAAAAAAGATTCAAAATCCTAGTTTTTTCTGATATAAAACCCAAACCTTTAAATTATATCTCCTTATTCTGGCTACATCAGTTTAGCTCCACCCATTTATGCACAGACTACAGGTTAAAGACCAGCCAAAATAATGAGACTTTTTACATAAAGACCTTGATTAATCAGAACATCTGGAGCTGTGATTGGTCAAGCTGTCAGAAACTCTGTGTCAGACACTCTGCTCATATCTATAAAATCAGTATTGCAGAGACTGATACTGTGAGAATGATTAACGATATATTGTGCTGCCCTAATAACATGTATCTATAATTTCCATATCAAAGTATGTAAATTCACGCTTCACCCTGTTTCTATAGTTCTAAAGTAAGTTACATATGGTTAAATATATTAAATCTATTGATAAAAGGATACAGGGTACAGTAAAGGAATTAAAGGGAGAATCTTGATCCTTCAAAGTTAGCAAGCTGCTAACTCATCCAAGTGGTTGGATTAAAACTGTTTTGTCTGAAAATGTAGATCTAAGGTGTCACTGAACAGGAATTTCTTTTCTCTTTTTCATTTCAGGGCTTATGTCAACTAAGGACTTTTCAAAGTAGAAAAAAACTTGTTAAATTCTGGCATATATAGGAAAATCACATGCACTGCAGTGCTGGGTAAGTACATTTATGATTATATGCCTACTAAGATTAATTATTTGGCTTTAGTGCCACCCTGATGCAGTTTTAATTGATATTAAAAACTGAATTGACATGGTAAAATAAAAATATAGAATCACAATGACACTGAATTTATATTCGAATGTTTATTTGATGGACACTGTAGCACATGTTCTTACAGTTAGTTTTCAGGGACCCTTCCAAAATTTAGATTCTGAGGCCTTCATGGGGTCCTAAGGTTAATTAGGGGCTTCCTGTTTTGATGCTAAGCAGATGACACGTGATGATAAAGTAGTCATGCAAGATATAAGATATTTAACAAATTGATTTGGTCTGAGATAAGTGTGTACTGAGCTAGGCATGCGGTTTGCATGAGGCTAATGTGTAGGTATAAGCGTTTGCTACCATTTAGCCATTTATTTTAGCCAACTTAGTCTCATAGCTTCAGTGCAAAAACAAAATCGGATAACAAGCAGGTATTGGATGATCAACAAGGAGTAAAATGGGATGTTTTCGTGTCAATGTGAGATTTTTTTGACCTACCCATTAAAGAAAAACCTCGCATAAAACTCGCATTTACCACATAATCTACAGAGAACTTAATTATCCCATTATTTGCTTTTTTAATGCATGAATTCTAAACATTTGCTGGGTTTAAAATACTGAAATTTGTAACTGAACATACATTTTGCAAAGGAGTTCATTTGATGTGTTTTTTTCCAAACACAAACAATTTACAAAGCACATGAACCGTAACTGCAATGAAAAAGTGTGGCAGTGAATATGCAGTTATTTACACTCAGAAGATCAACAAAACATGTCATTTGACTTTCAGGTGTCGAAACCCTGGCTAATAATTCACCCTTCACATCTTTCTCCTTATCATACCTTCATCTCTCCCTGGCCAACACCTTTTTTTTTCACCCTCACTCCTTTTCTCTATACTTATCTCTCTCTCCCGTCTCTCCTTCTCTGCATCACTCAGCTCCTCCTTCTCCTCCCTCTCTTCCCGCCTCACTCCTCGCTTGGCCTGCAGTCAAAGATAACAGTGAGATAAGGTTGCACTCAGGCATGCTTAAATTGGAGATATTTGCCATAATAGCTGCATAAAGTACACCAGCTAGTTATCTTAAAGAGCCCGTGGAGAATACGGCCAGCATGTGTGCTTCATTTGCCATCATGCGTTCTGCTCCCTTCAGCCAAGCAGGAATGATTAATGACTCATATTTTCTTGTTTTCTGCGTGTCATCGTCGTCAGATAATTGGAGGGTGTGGGGCGAGAGCTGGCATGGAGGATCGAGCAGGAAGGGGAACGAGGGGAAGAGGGAAGGAGAGGGCTAGCGAGAGAGGGAAGAGGAGGAGAGGTGAAGGCTGAAGAGGAGGCCAAGCGCTGCCAGCTCTCCACCACAGTTTACTGGGCCTGTAAACGCAGACTGTTTGACAGCTCAGCCACGGCAAGAGAGCAGCAGAACTGCAACCACAGCAATGCACACAACAAAACGAGTCCAAACCAGACGGTAACACTCGTGGCATCCAGGCCCGCGCTCACAAAACTCTGCTAAAGTGGCACAAATCAGCTTTTTATTGCCTAAGGCTACATTCACAGTGTGGTACACTTTTCTGGGCCTAAAAGCATGTTCACACTGCAGTGCAGCAGCATAAATCTGTTTTTCCTTATCTTTAGAAGTTTCTGAGTTTCTGTTTATTACAGGATTCAAATTTGCAAAAAGGGTTTTTCCACACATATCCAGGACAAAGTTCACATATCCAGGACAAAATGTATTGGTACAAATACATTATTTGGGCCTAAGTCTCCCACTGGAGTGTGGCAGACGCATAAATCTTTGTTTACATTCATTGCAGGATTCAAATGGAACAAATTTCCCATTAAACCAACACGATTTTGAACTGCCACCTGGACAACTGTAGAAAACACCTGTCAGCAGAATCCAGCAAATCTCCTTTCACAAGGCAAAATGATGAAAAGTCATGCAACACTTCTTCCAAAATGTTATCCCCATAGACCGTTTAAGACTTTCTTATTGTAGTTTTAGACTTAGTCTTACAGAAGAGTCTCTCAGGCTTTCTGAAGGGCTTTCAAAGTCTCTTAGTTTCCATCCAGTCCGTGAGCCTGACCAGTTTCAGGGGAATGATTTACATTTACGAAGTGGCCTATGTATCAAACATTCATGCATAACTAAGACCATCAAAACCAATGAAGAAACAGGTGCAGAGGATTCCAGATGATCAGGCAGTGATCAGTATACTGGTGGTGCTGAATGCTGAGTGGTTGGAACTCCTTTTTCTAGGCACTTTGTCTCTTTATGCACTTTTCATTCTGTTCCCCAGGTGAATTTGTTGAATGCACATTCAGAATTTCACATTGTTCACACACTGTGCTGTGCTCTTGGGTGTTCACAATGACTACAAGGGGCCACTTAAGACCTCAAAGGCTGGGGGGTCAAATTCACTGGAGAGTTTCAATACATTCTTAATGTAAATGTAAATATGGGTAAAGGCCAAATCATAGAAAACACACCAACAATAACCGGTGACAAACGTGCTGCAATAAAAGCCTGTAACAAGAACTTACTGCCCAATATCTGTCACTGCGTTTTGGCTGCAGGCTCAAAAATAATCCAAATGAAACTCTTTCCAGCACACAGAAAACCCTGGAAATGTGCAATTTATTTCAACCAACTGACAAATAGTAGGCAGTTCATTCAAAGATTATAGGCACAGTTTACCAAAGCTGTCACACTGTATTAGTGTGCAAAATGAAGCAGGATCTAAAGGTCGATTAGGAGGCGTAGCCACTGTCTACAGCTTCAAAAGAAACACACATCAAAGTGCAGCACTTCCACATAACAAGCAGACCCATGGAGTTTGACACATCAGCCACACGCAGATTTTAAAAAAGACTCTTACATCAACTGTTTTTGTTCCCCAGTTTCCATTGCATACAGTTCTGCACCAGGCTTTCTTTGTTCAAATTATCGTCTCTGATTAAATAACTCTCTGATAGGCTTTTATATACACACACACATACATACACACAAACACACA
>JBBMFX010000037.1:19961005-19980693 GCA_037832545.1 Rhabdalestes septentrionalis | reverse complement strand
CGAATGACTAAAAACCAGGTTTTTTCTGGTCAGTGGCGCAATGACTTTCACTTCTCATAAAATAGCAAATTCGCGCTGTGCGCCTCACCACACCCCTTCTTTCCAGTGTCCCGCCCCACCCAGCGCAATGTCATCTGCTATAATGAAAGCGTTGATTTCTGGCAGAAAAATGAACGATGTGCTCGCACAGTATAGCAATGATGGGTTGCGCCAATGACAAAAGCACGTTGCGCCATGTGCATTATCAGGCCCTAAGTCTCAAAATTAAACATTTAATGTAAGTTTAAAAATGTGCAGTGTTATTATGGTGTCTTTTTATATGTTTTTATGATGTTATTTTATTTTAACCTGCTTTACCCTGGAAATGGTAGTGTTAAATATAGCTGTCCCTGAGTTGCACAGCAACAAATTGACCAAGTTAAACAGCAGATGTCAGCAGATTATGTGTGATTGCTTCTGACAAACCTTCTGAACCAGTGTGCAGCTGCAGCATTGTGTGTGGAATATTGTAAATCAGACAGGTTGGTTGAAAAAGAGGTGTAGTAGTCATTCATTAACCAAAAACTGATTCGGATGTCTTGATTTTTGGATTTAACACTGTAAAATTTTCTTCTAGGATATTTTAAATAAACAATCAGTACAGGAAGAATAAAAATAAAACAGAGGGACCCCCTGATCACCATGGGATATTTTGCACACTGGGTATTGACAAACATGCATGGAATCACCATGAATCAACTAACTGTCTTGAAACCATATTATCATGAGAAATGGTCTCATTTAATACTAAGGGAATGGTATTCAAGAATCTACATAGTAATTGCTTTAAATTGTAAGGTAGAGTAAGAGAATGGAATCTTCTTGTTCCCACAATGCCCTCTGATGTGACCTAATTGATGGTGTGTTATTTGTCTAATGTATGTGTAGTAGTAAGTTACATTTGTGCAGATGAAAAATGGCAATGCATCATTTGTACACAAGGCTATAACAAAGTGCAAATATCTCTGTTTCTGACTGTTTACATGGGTATTGTGGATGACCCCTCTCCTGTGGTCAGGTGTAAATGAACAACGCCTACTGACAACAGAGAAAATTTTAGAAGATAGGCTCTCGCAAAATTCCAAATGTAAATAGAACTAGTGTAAACATAGCTTAACTAAGTGAGGATATTCACCATGACAGAATTTCACAACACAGAACTGGAGCTGAAAGGCATCAATGAAACAGTAATAACAATATAATAATTCCAACATCTTTTCACAGTGGCTTCAAAAAATGAACTCCACCATTGGCCTGAAGCAGTATCGGCACAGCACACTGTAGACATGTTTTATTGCTATTGATTTAGTTCATACAGTGACATGGCTTGTTCTCGCACACTCTGGCTCTCTATTGAGGATTAATTTGCCATATTTTTTGCTCCACCAGCAACCGTTTTCTCTCTGACCTTCATTTCTTCACCCTAACATGTATGTGTGTGTGTTCATGAGGTTTCATGGAACGAAGTAGTAACTCAGGCTGTGGCCTCAGAGGCAATATTCTGTAATGATACAGTCTGGTAGAGTTGAAATGTGTAAGGGGATCTGGTCCTTTTCACCATGGGACCTGCTACAGATGAAGCGTTTTTCTGAGACTAACCAGTGCCACTTATTCCCAGCCTCCAGAGCACACTAATGACTCTCACTAATCACTGACCTTCCTCATCAGGAGCAGCTGAAATGCCTGCAGTGTTTTGCCAGGCCTCACTCATCCCAAATGCAATAGTTTGGTCTAGCCCTCTCATTCAGATGCCAGTACAACTCTGCCTGTTCATACCAGCAGAGAATACACGTGGGGGTTCTTTGTCTTTTTCTATCATTCCCATATTCTACCACTCAGCTCGCTCAAGTTGATCCCAATTACTCAGTTCAGGGTTTTCTCAAGATTTTCTACCAACAGCCACAGTACACTTTCTGTGAACACCTTTTTCAGTAATTTGCTAAAGTACTGCACTGTACTGGTTTTTGACAGAGGCAATACCCAAGCTCTGATACCAGAGACTGAGCATGACTTCTTGCAGTTTCAGTCATGCCACCAGATAATAAGCTAATAACTTTCTGTTTCAATTGAAACTGTTCCTGTGTGAAGCCCTTATACAACGCATACTTCCACATCCATCCTGCAAATACAAATTCAGACAGGCTGGGCAAAGCAACTTTTTCTTTCCAGTTTCATGAATATTTAGAGGCAGGGAGGGGAAAGGTCACAACTATATTAAGATGTTGGCTTGTTTAATTGCGGCCCCGAGAGGATAAAACTAAATATTGCCCGGTCATAAAGGTCATGCTCTATCTTGCACTTTAATTCCATCAAAACCAAGCTCACTCCCCAAGGCTTTGTGTGTAAATAATTTTATTAACACAGCATACCATCAGTGACATTATAAAGCCAGCATGCACCAAAGGTCAGGATGAACTATTAAAAAATGTTCACTCACCTTGTCAGATTTTTATAGGAAAATCTAATTTCATCAATTGCTAACTCATTCAGTTGATATCCTGTGGGATGTGTAAAAGTTTTAATAAACTTTTGTGACAGAGGCAACAGTAATGGCTATTTTTTTTTATTTTCCATAGTACATTTATAAAGATAATTTACTGAACAAACAAATCCCTTTGCCTTCTTTGAGCTTGTTTACTTGTTCTTCTTCTGTCTTTTGGGAGGTGTGGAGGACTCTAATTTGCAGAGACACTGCTGTTGACAGCCACAGTAGGACCCAGGGCACATCAATAGTGGTCAAAGGATTGTTCTCTGCAAAGGATGGTGTTCATAGCCCCATGACCATGTTCAAGTGTTTGTGCAACTCACAATGAATTAAGAATTTAGAGCCACAAATACATTGTTTTACTGAAGCTTACACCATAAACATAGAAGCATATGGAATTAATTAAGTTGAGTATTTACACGTGGTTATGCAACGCTGTTGTAATAGTATCTGTAACTAAATTTTTTATTACATTGTGAGTTGTAAGATTAGTTGTATTTGCTTTGATTTCTTCATGTCTATATTTTGACTTTTTTCCACTGTTTTAAGAAAAAGCAGGGCAAACATTTTTAACATAAATTATAACTGTTGTTAAGACATAGTACTTTTTCATTAGAGATTCTAAACACTACTAAAAAACAGAATGTCTCTCTTTCAAATGAATTTCTATTAAATAATTAATAGAGAAAAAAAGTTTAATATATGGTTAAGATGTACACGATATAATTGCGATTGGTTTTATGTGAAATGCTTTATTCATAGTTTGAACTGTCATTGTTGAGGTGATAGGAACCAGACGTATGAAGCATTTCATACCTCTAAAACAGAAAGCTATCACGCAAAATGGTAACGTGTTGAATTCTCTGCTCAAAGTCAACTGTTAATTGCCAGGTTTAGTGAGTGTTTTTGAAAGCGGAAACAAAATACTGTGGACACCAGCCCTCCATGACTGGACTTAGACACATCTGACATGTATAAAACTCCAGAACACATGTCTAACCTAACAAGGTAGCTGAAGGATGATAGTTAATCTAATAGCTATATTTGCACAGTACACATCATGACCCCTGGTTTCCAACCCAGCAAACATTTTATTTGTAGGTATTAAACAAGTTTAATGATATTTTAGTGGTAATGATATTATGCTGGGTAACTCCATGAAAGAATTGAGAGTAGTAAGAGCAATGTAAATCTATGTTGTTTGGAAACATGGGCTCCTGTTTATGAAATTAAAACATGATGGATAGTACTGGACTAAAATAAGCCAGTAAACAGGGCCATATGGCTGAAGAGCAGGTAGTGGTTATACTGAGATCGGTTGTGGTCATTCCCTGAATTTAGGCAGCAGCTCAGGAATCCTCACTAATGAAGTGACATAGATATGCCAGATTGCTCTGCTTCTACAATGTCTTGTCTGAAACATTTTGTAGAGTAGTTACCGTAATCAATAATTAAAATTCCCTTTGCAACTACATGCCATGTTTTTGCTGAAAGATTTTGTTTATTGCCTGCTTATTATTTTGATATAAAACTGCTGTTTTCCTAAAATTCAAGTGAGAAGTCAGTAGAAAGTTTTTTGACTGTACTTAAGATATCCTCAAAAAACTTCTTCCTTTTCGTAATCAGTGACATTTTCCTTCGCATTTTCCAACCTGAACATCAGTTTAGACAAGAAAATTAGGGTCATCAGGAGCATCGTAATAATATAATGTAACTCATGAAAATTGTCTCCCAAAGATTTCCTTTGAATCTTCAGTAGTGAATGATCAAAATCAAGGGAAATGAAATGAAAGGAAATGAAAACCCACTGAAACATCCTGCACATAATATGGTGTATTACCTGCCACTGTCCTTGAACCCCAAATATCTCATGCACACTCAAAGGCATACCCAACAGTTAAAGTGAAATAACAAATCTGATAGCTTGTTGATGAAAATACATATAGAATTCCTGCTATCCTAAGAATGGTATGACATGAACTATAGGGTCACTAAGACCAAATGAAGATCATCAGAAATATATTGAGTTGCTTACTGAGATGTGTGAGATGCCATTCCACACTTCTGACCACCATCTGATTGGCCCTTCCGTGGGACTTGACTCGTGGTTGCACATATATAATAAAGGTTTTATAAAGTGGCATAAGTTTCTTGGGAACTAGTCTGTGTTTCATGATCCATTTGACACAATATAAAGGGTCAGGGATTATGAAAACACAAGAGGAAATGCATTTCAAGGAAAATAAATGTGAAATGTGTGTTTAAGCTGTATCAAGGATTTAATTGGATTGAATTTTATTTGAAGTTCTTATGAAATTATTATGATTCTTATGAAATTTACTGAGACATTCTGCTGAACAGTGCCATTCTCAAAAATAGATTCTTGTAGATGGCATGTCCTAAAATTTGAAGTATATGTTATTAGTTTATTAGAAAACTCTACCTTTTACCTACACTCACAGGTAATTTTATGAATGTTTGAGCACCCACGGTCAAATGTTGTTAATTAGTTAAATATGATTATCCTGCTGTTTTTAGTACACATTATCTGCTAATTTGCTGAGATCAATTCATTTTAAAAGCCCAAAACATAAATTGTCCCATAAATGTTATACCCACCTTTTATTTGATACATTCAGCAAAGATATGGAATGAGAAAAAATAAGATGCAGGTTGTAACCAAACATGGGAGGAAAGTAGATCTTCAGCAAGAAGTTTGATATCCACTACTGTACAGGATGTGTATTTATTTTTTAGACAGATAATTTGACTAAATCATGCAGACTTTTTTACTTTGCAGGTTTATAGACACTGTACCTTATTTGTTGCTACACAAATTGTCCACCAGTGGAAAAGTGCTCACCAAAAGCTATTGCCAACACAGCAGTAACTTGAAATGTTGCGCAGTAACATGCAAGGTACTTAATTCTGTGACAGGTAGAGTGGTACTGCTGGAGTTTTATAGCTATGTCTTCAATAACAGATGCATGACAAAAAGCTAGAGAGTAACAAGTACATATTTTCCATCAACAGATGAGCTACAGTTTCTAAATGTATGCATACAGCAAACTAGATATCAGTTTATTTAGGGTTAAAACTAAAAAATCAAATAAATCTGAATAGTTTGTTGTGCATGGTGGTCCATACAGTGTTGCTATATCACCTGAACTAGTATCTGCTGGAACCGTCAATGTATGAGAAAAAATAGTTAAGCTCTTTCATTTTTGGCCCAAGTTTAATGGTATGATTTTCACGGGCTCAGAGCAGTGTAAGGGGCAGGGAGTGAAACTTTAATTGTATCATTTTGCTTCTCCTGCTGGCTGGTATATGGACAATCTCCAGCTGTCCTTCACTCCTATTTTTTGGCAGGAATGTTAATTCAAGTGAGACCTGTCTCACTTTCCCACAGAGAGAGCCCATTTTCTGGGCTTTGGAAGTGCAGGGTAAAAAGATCTTTGATCTACATAGCAGCCTTCCACTTTCCCCTTCTCTGCCATTGTGAATGCACTCAGTGTAAAAATGCTTACATACTGAGGGCAGGCAATTTGAAGCCATGAGAACCACTTTACTCTCACATATGCACTGGCATTGCAGACTTTCATCTTGTACAGTCTTAATGCTGCATTTGAAAATTTTAAAGGAGTTAAGTCAGAATGAGAATTCAGCACAGCCTCAACATGGAGGGGTGAGTTTTAACTAAATATTACATACTTAAGGCATGCAAACTAAACAATGCGAACTGATTATCTGACATGTTTGTTTATTTTTTATATTAATTTTTTTATTTTGTTTTATTTTTAAGAAACCTTAAATGTGCCAGTGACGTAATTTAAAACACCTTTATTGTGATGGTATATGCAACTGTAGTTTGTGATCAAAATATTTTGCTTGACACAATCTCCTGTTACTCAGTTATTTTACACTAAGCATCTGAACTTCCTTGTTCGTAAACCATTTATGTGTCTTTCAGCCTGAAACAGACAGACAGGCATCAGAAGGTGATAGGAAAACACACTGTTGTGTTTGTCAGAAGGATTTTCTGGAGTTAGGAAACAGAGGGCCATGTTCAGATTGGCCAGAGTAAGTCTATTCCAATTCAGCTTCTTATGCTCATAGTAAACCCTGTCCGCTAGATTTTATTCATATATAAACAACAAAAATCTATGAATTACCTTTGCTTTTACAAAAAAAAAAAAGACAAAAAGTTCCATACAAATATTTCAAATATTATGTTCAAGTCAATTTGAAATAAAAAACAAACAAACTCTGCATTAACACAGAGTTGGGCAGCATATGCCTAGGATTAGCTATTTGGACATTACCTTTTCCTTCTCTGTCATCTGTTTACCTGGCACTTCACTACATATACTGTTGTGCTAAAGAGGGCTTGAATGAGAGATGATGAGAGATGCTCTTTTATGAGAGATGCTCTTTACTTTAGAGTGCAATCAACAAATAATATCCTGCTACAAGGCCAGGATCCGTATATTTAGTTTAAGGGAAACAAACAAAGAAGAAAAGAGGTGCGGCTAATGTAGAAGAATTAGAGCCATCACGGAGGCTCAAAATGTACTGCAAGGACGAAGAACTTTAAGAGCAGCTCCTGCCAACTAGCGCATTTCTCCCCTCGTCATTTGCCACTTTGTCGTGATTCATGTCTTTTATCCTCCTTTTAAAAGCAAATTCCTCCCCTGGCATTGCCTGGAAATGAGGCCAATTATGTTTAGGAGCTTTAATGATTGGGAGCATTAATGTTGTGGCCAATTAGTCCCATTTGAGGAAAAAGGGAAAAGGGAAAAGCCTCAGAAAAAAGGAAAATCCGCTTATCAGTACTTTTCAGTACATTTACAGCAATGTATTGCTTTGTTAATATGACATAGGTGTAGAGAGCTAACTTGGATATCAACCTTTAAATATATGAATATTTATGTATTTGTATATATATGTGTATTCATATGTATACACATATATATGTGTGCGTCTGTGTGTGTGTCTGTGTGTGTATGTGTGCATACAAATATGTATGAGTGTGTATGTATACAGATATGTATGTGTGGAACAAAACTGAAAGTAAAATATAAAACTGACTGATGGAGCTACTAACATGGCTCAGTGCTCAGCACACTTCATGGAAATTTCTGCCTCAACTCATTTCTTCAGAAAATAGTTGGTGTGACCTCCTAATGAATTTTTACAGGGCCGCTGTATTTTTTGATTACCCTGCATTTTTTCAGCTTTTTCCTGGTCCTCATGCTGTGTCAGTGACAAAGTTACAGCTGTGCCAGCACCCATCAGCAGTGGTATGAGTAAGCCCTCTCAAGCTAAATTCTGAGTGCAGGTACAGATCATTCAGAGGAGACTGAATGGCACAGTGTGCCCTCTACCATCTTCAGGTCCTTCTAATGTCTTTCAGTCCTTTTTCATTCTCCTGCTTACCATTTTGTATTTGAGTGAGCCACCATGATGGAAAAATATCTGTGGATACTGTACCCTTATACAAAAGATCATGTATTTAAATGTACTTAAATATGAAAAGTACATAGATTTGTTGTTTATTGATTTAAACGTATTTGGGTACACACTGCATGTATTACTTTAAAGCAGTTCATGACAACTAAATGCATTTTTGTAAGTTAGGTTAAATTTGCTTGAGCTTTTGAGTGATTTTTCTTTACAATTTAAACTGCACTTGAGCAGGGTAAAATGCTAAATGTTTGCAAAAAGAAAGAGACACACTAACGTGCGGCCACTTAAACCAGTCTCCATTTTACTCTCATAAAACACACACTTCCAAAACTGCCCAGGCCTGAGTAATCACACAGTCACTGATTAGGCACAACACGAAGCTCTCAGAAACAATCAAACTCAG
This sequence comes from Rhabdalestes septentrionalis, assembly GCA_037832545.1. NCBI lineage: Eukaryota > Metazoa > Chordata > Actinopteri > Characiformes > Alestidae > Rhabdalestes > Rhabdalestes septentrionalis. The sequence continues at coordinate 19,972,300 of JBBMFX010000037.1, read as the reverse complement.
AACAGCAGATGCCTCACTCAACATTAACACAAAGCATTTGTGAACACTTGTGGCATGTCTGAAAATAACACTAAATATACAGTATAACCATAGGACTGTTTCAGAAATGTGTGAGCCTTCCTAAACCAGTGGTTGTAGTTGTGAATGCTGATTAGATCGGAAACAAAAAAGAGTGGATCCAGGGTGGAGCTGGATTTTATACTAAATGTCTCCAGGGGATCACCTCCTCGAGCTTTTCATTGGCCACATCTGATCTATGAATCATTCTTGACAATGCAATGTGTTGCTGCTTCAACAATTGTGTTATACAAATGCACTTATATGACTATTTAACACACAGCAATCTCTTCACTGTGAAGATAGCTCTTCTTTGCCAAGTGTAAATTATTATTGTTCTGTTTCACTTTGAAATTTTTCATTGTTTGTGGCTACTCTTGTGTTCAATCAAATCAGAACAAAGCTTTTGTCTTTAAGGTAATTAGCGTTTTGAGTTAATCTGTGTGCTTTTTACCGCTTTGTTTTCTGTCCATTTTTGTAATTCACACCAGATTAGATGTGAGTGTAGTTTTTCATTTCCTCAGTATTGTTCCACCCTTTGTAAAGATTAAAAAATGAAAATAGTTCATTTTTGTACTGTCTATTTTAAATGTATTGAATTACATTATTATGGCATCAGGGGTACAAATATATATTCTATTTGAACTCTTACAGGCTGCCTTGGGCAACACTAAATACATTCTCAGACCCAAAGGAAGTAAATAGTAATGCTCTGGGTTCAATCAGAATCAGAATCAGAATCATTTTATTGGGCCAAGTGTATGTCTGTGCATATACAGGGAATTTGGTTCCGGTCATTTGGTGGTGTCTCCTTAGCACAGCCATAACAACACAACAATATAAACATTCTAAATCTATATAAACATTCTAAATCTTATTTATAGTAAAATACATAATTATAACATTGATATGAGTGTCCATAAAGTGCAATTGCACTCCTAAGGTTTGAATCGGTGAAAGTTCAACAGTTTATGAGGGAGATAGCGAGGGGAAAGCCTCTGTTTCTGTGTCGCATGGTCTGGTCAGCAAATAGGCTGGTAGGCTCAAGATTGCGTCTTCAATTTTAGCTTGTATGGGAACATGATATGGAAATCAGTGGACCTTAATTAGACATCAAGTATCATGTTGTTCCTTTGATTGTGTCGTGGGTGTGATGCATATGCTGTGCCTCATCCATTCAAATTTATGAGCCTTGGATTCATCCTGTCTCATTTTATATCTTGTGTCACTTCCAGTTTATGTAGTTATGCGCTTTGCTGTCATCCCACAGGTGGCCAAGTGCCTCTTGTTTAGTTTACCATTCTTTTAATTTTCATTGCCTGCTTTTTATTTATTTCTCTCCTTGTTTGTACACCAGCTCCACATGGAAAACAAAAGTCTGGTCTGCATCTCTGGTTTGTGTTTCTCACACTGCTTCTATATTTCCTTCTAGGCTTGTTTCCACTCCCAAGACTGAGGATTTACCTGGTTGGTGGATCATCGTTAGGCTCAGTTTTTTCCTGTTCGACTTTCCATAGTTCGCCCATCAATGTGAACTCCATTTAGAATAACCCACATGAGAATGAGGGCACTGGGCCTTCAGTGGTTTTTCCTCTTGGTTTATTCAATAAACATTATTTGTGTTTCCAGCACATGCACCTCAGCTTAACTCTTGGTACACACACCATGATGGATGGTACATTTAGGTTTTACACAGAATGGAATAGAAGTGTTTGGATTATGGTCCAAAATACAGAAAACTGTCTGTAGTCAGTAAAACTTTAAGACATTTTGAAAGGGTAGAATTCAGAATACATTTACTCTTGTTTCTATTTTGTCTTGATTAACAAATTTACTAATTTGAGATGAAAGCTAATCATTAAAGCAGTGCAGTTTAAGATGAAGTGGAGTTTTTAAATACATTGAGAATTACTTTCAGACTTTTTCTATGTTTCCTGGTCAATTCTGGGTGCATTTACAGTGCTAGTGTAGCACTACTGACAGTGAATATTTCATTCTGTAAAACCATATTTATCACACAAATTACTTTCAGCTCCTCATACTAAATGTAATGAGCTATTTATACATGAGAGACATACTATTTTAAATGATAATTTTATATATTATAGGAAAAGTATATTATAGGAAAACTCACATGAGTAAAAGTAACTTCCTTGAACTTAATAACTGACTGCAACCCAACACAGCAACAGCTGCAACCAAAAGCTACTATACTTATAAATTCTTTGAAATGACCTCCTTTTTGCAGAATTACTTACAACATGATATTTTCATTTATGTTCATGCTGCAGCATCTAAGTGGAGTTCAGGTCAAAATCCTAATATAGTTTATTTTGAGTCAGTGCTCTACCAACTCTTTTTTGCATGGATGACCAGATATTTGATGATGACCAGATATTTTCTTCCTCAGCATCATGGCTCTCAAACATCCCCACACCATCACACCACCCCTATAATTTTACTATATTATATTCTCTTCATGAAAAGCTGAAACAATACTTTTTGACAAATACTAACACTTTTTTCACAAGCCCTTCCACAATTATACACTATTTTATATATAAAAAAAACATATTTCTAAAATGCATGAATTACAGGAGGCCATGTCGTACATTTGTTTTTTTCTTTTACCAGAAATGACTTTTGTGTGGTTGTATGTTCCACCAAAAGAATTACCGTCATGACCATTTCATTCTTACCTTCTTATCTTATCTTATTCAGCACATGAAATATGCTACTTCTTTATGGGTTCCAGTACCAGCTACTGTATGGTGTAAATCGAGTGCTAGAGAGCCAGATATTTTATGCATGAGAACATAGTGTTTCATGTAGGAGCTAATAATATTCATCTGCAGTATTCAGAGGTCCCTAATAGTAGTGTTAAAGAGATGTGTAATTTAGCCCAGACTATGTCCGATGCCATTATTTGGTCTGGCCTCATCCCAATACAGCATGGCCTGAGGTTTACAGCAGGCTTTGGGTGTTGAATTGCTGTGAGTTTTATTTATTTCTGTTGACCGTGCCTGTCCCCCAAACTCAACAGAAAAGTAGAAAGACACAAAAACTATGCTTGAATAGTTTAATAAATCTCTGCCATTCAACCAGTAAATCCAGCAATCATTAAAATGAAATAATACTTGATTTGAATGACTTACAGGGACCTGGATTACACCTGACAAGTTTGGATTAGATCTGACATGGTCGGACTACTTCTTGTCCCTCATTGAAGCAAATAAAAATAATCCCAGGTTGCTGTCCAGTAAAATTTCTAAACTAACAAGAAACAGTTAGCTTTGTCTGGGTGCTAGCAGAGGACATCATGCAAACAGTGAGAATCAAGAGTTTTTCGAAGCACGTCAGGACTGCCGCATACACTGCAGGTCTCGCCACTGGCGAAATGAGCGCCTACAAAGAGGCATCATACAGCGTCCGATGTGAGTGATGCCACCGTTTCTAAGGGGAGTGTCTAGATTCTCACTTTCATCAGAGAGACACACGAGGCATATGGCCAGGACTGCGCACAATCACGGACTACAAGGCCAAGGACACCGCTACGATCAGCGCTGACTCTCCACCATCATTCCCGAGAGCAAGAACTACAAACCCTCATGCCTGAACGACTACCGACCAGTCGCACTGACTTCGGAAGTAATGAAGGTGTTTGAGAGGTTGGTCAAAAACATAATCACCTCCTCCATCCCAAGCACCACAGACACGCTCCAGTTCGCATACCGACCCAACAGATCTACTGAGGATGCCATCTCCCACGTCTTGCACACAATTCTCAGCCATGTGGACAAGAAACTGGGTAACTATGTGAGACTGCTGTTTGTAGACTACAGTTCAGCATTCAACACAAAAGTGCCAGGTAGACTGTACACAAAGCTGAGGGACCTAGGACTCAACAGCCGTGTGTGTGCCGGGGTGCTGGACTTCTTCACGGGTAGATCTCAGGTGGTGAGGGTGGGTAGGTGTATCTCAGATAGCACAATTGTGAAGTTTGCTGATGACACAGTGTTGTCGGACCTCATCATCAACAATGATGAGACGGCCTACATGGACGAGGTGAAGAACCTGGCATCATGGTGCCAGGACAACCAAGGAGCTGGTGATGGACTTCAGAAGGAGACAGCAGCGAGACTATGAGCCCCTCATTATTAATGGAGCTCCAGTGGAGAGGGTGTCATCGTTCAAGAACCTCGGCATTCACATCTCTTCGGACCTGACGTGGACTGCTCACATCCAGGTCCAGTCCAAAAAGGCTAGGCAACGCCTGTACCAACTCAGTCAACTGAGGAATTTTGTGGTCTCCTCAGTGATCCTCAGGACTTTCTATTCAGGCGCTGTGGAGAGCATCCTCACACAGAACATCACATCCTGGTATGGAAACAGCTGTGTGCAGGACCACAGTCTTAAGTATTCACTTTAGGTTTGTGTTTTAGACATGTTTATATATATATTTTTGTACTTACACGTAACATTTATTAACTTGAACTTATTCTTTACTTATTTCTTATTTATTTATGTTCCTTAATTCCAGTTTATTTAATACTCAATTGAATTGCCTAAAATAATCTGCACAGTCAAATGGAGCAGTTCAGGATACATTTCACTGCGTGTTGTACTTGTATGTGTACCCAAGACCCTTCCAAATATAAAGCGGTTACAGGGGATGAATGAATGAATGAATGAATGAATGAATAAACTGTTTTGTTTCACTGTGTACACTGTGGATGGTTGAAATGACACTAAACAAATTCTTTACTTAACTACATGTCAATGCTTTAAACACATTTGTTTTTCTTTATCCACAAAGCTGTATTTCTGCTTAACCAGGGGTTGCACACTGCCTGACAGTCACTTTATAATATTAGACAAGCTTTACACATAATAAGCCCTTAGTGGCCACATTAATTTGCTTTATATTCATCAGCAAATGAAATGGTCTATGCTCTACTCTGTGTCAAACTTCAGTGGTTCCTTTTGTAAACAACCTCTTTCTATATTCAATACAAATTAAATACATGCTTCATATAGATAATTCAGTTAGTAATATATCAGTACATTCTATAATTACATCTACAGGATGCTTAGGTAATTCATTTTTTGTGATCATTATTAGGATGTTCTTTGAAGAAGCCAGTGGATGCTTTCATACATTTCACATGAATTGTACAGAATATAAAGTATCTTTGATTGTTCAGGATAGCTCCACATTTCAGTCACAGAAATGTAAAAAAAAAAAAAAGTAAATATAATTATTTATACTAGAGACTTGACTGATTCTGATTTCTCACAGCAGGGGAAATAAGAACTCACATTCATGATGGCTATCACACAAAAATATGCAGAATTCCGCTTAAACAGTGTTTTCTCTGGTGGAAGAATTAATATTTTTGTAAATAATAAACTAAATACACCAGCAAAGGCACCAGCATGGTGGAGTGTGAGAATATTCTTAAACTCTATTTAGTACAGTAATTGTAGTTTTCTGTTATGCTGGTGCATATAAGGAGGATGCAACTGTGGGAGAAACTACAGGAACAAAAGAGTTTAATCGAAACTTAGAACCAAGGGTGAGCCTCTTGAGTTCTGAGCGAAACAAGTCCACAAACTAACAAAGAAGCTTTAGACAAATCACTGAAATCCTTCCACTCTGACTATGATTTAACACAAAAGAGAAAGGACGGGTGTGTACATTGTCTGGCAAACTGTGCCGCATTGCCCCCAGTGGCTCAAATTGCCAGAATTCGAAGGATACACATGTTCTGTCTTATTTGTATGACGTCATGATTTGTTGATTTATATGTGATATGGTCATGGCATAGACAATCCAGAGTTAGATCAAACAAAGCCTGACGATAGTTGTAAAAGCCATGAATCCTGCTTAGTGAGAAAAGCTAAAGTAGGGATGGTGCTCAATTACTTCTGAAGTATATTTTATATGTAATCAATAAAACAACATTGAAATTAAAACATAGAAATTAAAGCTTTCAACTATACCTCTCATGCTGATTACTTTCAAATTCAGCATGTAAACACTGTATATATATTAGAGGTGGGCATAGATTATTTTTTTTAATCTAGATTAATCTCACTGTAATCTTGGAATTAATCTAGATTAATCTAGATTTAAATGGCTCATTTGAATTCTGCCGAAGGCATTCCGAATGTGTGCACTACCCAAATAATGGCTAAAAGTAAGTCTTTGAGAACGGGTTTTTCAAGCCAAGTGGCTTATTAATCCAGGGGCTCATCTCCTGTTTTCTAAAATGCATCACAAACTACTTGAGAAAGCAATGATAACTGGTGATGAAAATAAATTATATTAAATAAGATGTATTTGTGTTTACAAACTGTTTATTCAGTTAAACATGTCAAATGGTCCCCAGTCAGTGCTACACACCTCGCTTCTACCATCTTGTCGTGTTTTGAGGCTTTCCGTGCGGCCTGCTGGTCATGTATTCACCTCATAATCGTTCGACTCGCAGGTAGTTTGTAAGATGGGTTACCTGTGGCCACTTGGAGAACAAGCTCGAGTCCACATCTTCAACCATGCTGATGGGCACCGGCAGCTGATGGCAATCCACTGAGCGAGGAGATTATTTAGCTAGGCTGGTAGAGCTGTGCCGTCGGGCTCGCCTTGGTTGCACACAAACACAGTTGTTTGACGATGACTCTTCCCCTGCACTACATCATTAGGGATTTTTTGCGTTTAGGTGGTACTTGAGACTGGAATAACTCCTACAGTAAACTAACTCCACATCGCACAAGGCAATTTTCGTCTCGTCGAGGTTTCCATTGGGAAGCTTCTTTAAAAAACTTTTCCCCGAAGCAAACCCGGCCGATTCATAGCTGCATCAATGTTAGCACGTCAGGTTTGATGTGGTAATTTCACAGTAGGCATACACACAGGTTCGAAAACTCATTCTCGCCCCCTATAGTGCAATTCCGCTTGGTATACATCCTAAAATATCAAGCTGAAAATCATCATAGCTTGCGTAATATAGACCCAGGTCCCAACCCAACGGTGTGAATAGATTAAAGCAATATTTTTTTTATCGCCCGATAAGAGTCTCACGTTAACGCAGCACGTTAACGTCGATAACGGCCCACCACTAATATATATATATTTATTTATATGTTATAGCTGCAGGCAGAAATACCATGGCTTCCAGCATTCACAATGCTGTTTTGGCACGAGCACAACACATAAACAAGCACTCCGTGCCATATTGAGGCCCTGTAATCGCTGCGAGTTGCATTTTTACTGTTCACTTTTACTACTGCTGCAAGACACGAGACGCAAAGTGTGCGGCTTTACAGGCTTAGACTGTATTTATATGCTGCAAGTTGATTCTGACAACATCCCACAACATTAACTCTTACAGCCACAGTTACATACAATTAACACTGGTAATACATAACTCTCCTGTAATTTGACATTATTTCTCAAGAAAACAATTTTGCCTGACTTTCTCTCCATCCTGGACTTTACTCTCGTAAGAGGATATTTTATCATAACTTGAATTTGATGAATGCTATTCTAACGTGGATAATCTTTTTCTGGGACAGAAAAGCCATTCTTTACTTTATGACGTCAAAAGTAACAGATGTTCGGAGTCAGCCATGCAGACAGGAACCCATCGATACACAAAGTAAATTGAATATATTACATAATATGACCTAATATAATACAATGTGTAATACAGTTACGGATCTATGTAAGTCATATATTTGTCTTAAATTGCATTGACATTTAGCGGTTAATTAGTGAGTGCGTCTAGCAAAAGGGAATGAATGTGACCTTCAGCTTGGCCCTCAGACCCCCCCACTCCCTATTGGTTCCTCACAGGTTCTCCTCTCTCACACCTGGAAGACCGTAAAGTGAGCCGGCCGTAATGATATTTGACATTTCGGTGGTTGTATTTCATGACCCTTTAAATGAAGTTAGCACTCTCCATTTGTAATGGCTGGCACTATTCCCCGAGTAGCTGCTAATTCACACTCCTGGTGCTTGTCAGTTGGTGCATTCACTAATGAGGAAGCATGATTTCACTTGAATAGCATGAAAATAATTAAAACCAGCATTTACATTGTGTTCGTCAAGCCTCACTCAGTGACAGCTTTGGACTGACCTCATGTACACATGCGGCAGGCTGAGCGGCCCATTGCTTGGAAGTGCCACTCGGAGCCTTGGAAACCAAAGCGGGCTTCTCTTCTCTGGCATTAGGGCTTTTCTAAAATTATGCATGCATCTTCTCACTCTCTTTTGTATGAGCTATGGACTAACCTACCTACTGGGGAGACCTTAAAGTGATTGCTTGGCACAACAAACTCATTTACATCATTTACCCTATTGCCCAATTGAAGTTGATTATGCAAAACGCATTTACTTCTTTGCTACTATGGGGCTAACATAGCTAACACGGATTTGAAGCTTCTGTAGAGTAATTACTTGACTTACCTGCCATAAACTGTGTCAAACTATTCAGTAACCACAAACAGAAGCACTAAAGAGGCTTCTGACTCTGTGTGATAGATGATGCTTTAAAGATTTGGTCATTAGAAAGGCTAAAACAACATTAGCAGTCATCTTGATGCCTTTATGTTGCTTGTACTTTAGTCCAGTGTCTCATTCAATGTCTGAAAACACACAAGCAAGTCCATTTCAGATTGCTGAACTGATTGGCTGGTTTGAGGTGAATGATTACACAAAGTTAGTTGGTGACTGTGACCTTCCACTACTTGTTAAGCTGTGTTTACATGTCGGAGATAAACAGAAATCGGAATATCCCACTTCAGACTGTAGCATTTGGAATTAAAATGTACAAAAATCTGACTTATTCTGCAGCTGTAAAAAAAGTCTGATTTGGCACACTGCTACTAAACTACCCAAGCATTCCAAAATCCTTAAAGACTAAAATGCACACTGTTTAACACCGCTGTCCTCCAGTCACAGGATGTAATGCTTTCACCATGGCAGGACGACTGCTTTGTTTTAGGGCCTAAATGCAATTTCAGTAATAGTTAGTATATAGTCTCATAGCCCAAGTGCAAAAAGAATCAAATTTCAGACACTGAATGTATCTTGGCTGATTGACAATATTTTGGATGAGAGGGAGGAAATTTGGGACTTTTGACTGGTACTTTTACTTTTTTTTTTATTTGCACAAAAAAAAAAAAAGGAAAAGGACTCAAGTCTTATGAGGAGGCAGGGGGGGAGGGGTCCTGGACAGAAGTGCATTGTTGCTGTTGCATTAATCTGGATACAAGAATGGGAATTTTCCTGCTCGTTATGGCCGTGCTGCTGGGCAAGCGGCTCCGCTCTTTCTCCCCCGCCGCGCCCTGGCACCCTGGCACATCCCCGCCGAGACGGCTTCCTCACTGTGATGAGTTTTTGACAGGCCTCAGCGCTGCCCGCTTATGGCCGTGCCAGGCCAGGCGCTGGGCGGCTAGAGAGATGGCAGCTTCTTGGCCACCACCTCAATCCGCAAATTTCTGCCCAATTTCTGCTTTCTTTTACTCTCTCTTTCTGTCTCTCTCTCTCTCTCTCTCTCTCTCTCTTTCTCTAGTTCTCCCCTTTTATGTGTTTTCTTGAGTGGAGGCAGACAGAACAGCCGTCCTGTAATTTTTATATGACATTCTCATAGCGAGAGCTTGCTCAGGTCCAGATGCGCACCCTGGTTTGAACACGCAGGATATCATTGGATTATGAATAGCTCAACATTTCGTCTGGAGAGACTCAGTTTATCTGATGGGGTCTGCAGGTGCTCCTCTCCAACAATTCATCCTGTCATGTAAGACAAAAAACTACACAATGACGTGACCAGCAGTGAGTCTGAATACTGTAATCTATGTAAAGCAACACACCATTTCTGCAGGCTAGTCTCTGTCTTGGGCAACCATAGTTTGTGTCTGATAAACATGGACGCACATTTTGACTCACTTTGAAAAGTACAAAAAACTGACCGGTATCAGAAGCCATTAGGCCATAAACCTCTGCAGTTTAAACTCTATTTATAAAAGCTTCTGTTATCACTGACTGTTTCTTTGCAATACTGAAGTTACTGATGTGTGGAAACTGACATCGCAGCACAGATGAAGCCTCGTTTTAAAGTAATCTCTGTGAATTCACATAAAGGGCCAGCACTGGACGAAACTGGACAGTAAAATAAATCGGCTTCTCAAAAACACTGTTTGATTTGAAGGCCCGATCTCCATCCTATCTTCACACACTGAACATATAAACATACTGTACATCTCCTCCCAAAGGCCGTTAAGACAGAGCTGATGTCGCCATCTGCTGTTTGTGCAAGCAAATATATTCAGATCTCTGTGGGACAGACCTATTATTTTTATAAATTAAAACAACTTACACGCTGATGACACAAATAATTGATTAACAAAATAATTTATTTACACTATATGAAGAATAACCATTCTGGTGCATATCTGTACTAAGAGAAGCAGAAGTATCCGCAGCTTACAGCATATATAAAGTACTACCTGCGCTGAAAACACTAATGTCCTTCGAATCATCCAGCTTTTGGAGACATACAGCTTGTCCAGGCCTTAGTTCAATAGTTTCTCCTCATTTATGACTTATTTGACTTGGTTCTTAAAAGGAGTACCTGGTTACACTACAGAATTAAAGGTGGAACATCAGTTCAATGCAACGTGTCACTCAAAAAATAAAGCTGGTCTCGGGGGCTGAGACAAGTTTGGTTTTGTTGTCTCTTGGTTAAACCTCTTACCATTCTCCAAAATAGATTAAATGGGAGTGTCGTAATCAGAGCCAGTTCATGAAGACCCTGTCCACTTCCCATTATTCCCCGAAGTTGCTGGGCGCCAATGACCAAGTCGTTATTGGATGAAAATATTCATTTTTTGGTCTTTCACATTTGTGAATTGAATTTCACTTTGCAGAAGTAGGAAGAAAGTTTAACTTTAAAAATAGTTGCCGATTTCAGTTTTGGCCACTAAGATTTTTAGCATCGCTGACTGGTTGGTGAACTGCGCACCTGATTGGCCGTTTCTCCTCAGTGAAGTCATGAAAGCACACAAGTCACTGTAAGAAATTTCTGATTTAATGTACATAACAAGGGATAAAAACAATGTACAAAACTCCATTTAACCCTGTTCATTTTGGACTCAGGAGCGCCCTCTAGCATCCAATCACTACAACCCAGATCACATTTAGTTGCAGTTCTCCGTAATCCAGAGTGTCACTCGGCC
>JBBMFX010000037.1:19944371-19960905 GCA_037832545.1 Rhabdalestes septentrionalis | reverse complement strand
CACTGTGAGGTCGTAACTAATTGTGGTGTAACTCGAAATAATGGGTAGATTATTCGATCCCTAATGTAATACACATTGACAGACACTGGTTTATAATTAGATATATAAAACCCACAAACTGCAGTTTTCCAGTGGGAATGTGTCGTCACATAGAATCGCAGTAATTGGAATAGATTCTTCTCTGCCTCGCGTTCGTCTGAAAGTAAATACAGATTTCATCACCCTCGAATCTTCACATGGACTTGATGAAGAAGCAGATGGAGACGCTGCGGGGGTACACGGGTTGTGTGTGTGTGTGTGTGTGTGTGTGTGTGTGTGTGTGTGTGTGTGCTAGGAGACATCAGGAATGACATAAACAATGTTTCTCTTCACATCACTCCCAATCCAAATATTCTCATTTTCCAAGAGTCCGGTGCGCCAGCGGCCTAAACGCAGCCGTTTCAGCAGCTTCCATAAAAGGCCAGTCACACACAGCTTCCCACTCCAAACACGGACACACACACACACACACACACGGACACTCTCTTCAATACAGTTAGAACCATCAAAACCACTTCAAGCATCATATTACACTATTAATAGTCGTTCCAGCTTCATCTCCAACAGAAGAAAGTCACAGAGCAATCAAGACACATTATTACTGATACTTATCAAAGGTCTTGAGTTAACTGTTTTGGTAATATTAAAAAAATCAGAAAAAAAGGTTATTAAACGGTCAGACAAAATAACTGCCTGATATTTCTTGACTGATATTTTAAGAACGTTTGTGAAATATAAAAATAGTAAAAAAAAACAAACAAACAAACAAAAGCACATCATACTTAATGTATGCAGTGTGTGGTGCAGTACTTTTGAAAAGTCTGCCATCAACCTTTATTTAATTATTTTCAGTCAAAACAATCATTCTTTACCAGTTCTTTTTTTTTCAGCGTCAACATATTTTCAGCAGAAGCAACTAATTATAAAAGATCATTCAGGGTGTTAGTGGGTGTAGAATCATGAATGCTGACCCTACCTGAGCTCTTTTGGGTATTTTCGTAGACAGGCCACTCCTGAAAAGGTTCACCAGTGTTCCAGGGTTTCGTCCTTCAGTGGTAATGCTCAGAGCCCTAGAAATGGATTCAGAACGTTTTCCAAACTTCTTTCCAAATTCTTTCTCATCTCTGCTGCAATTTTTTTAAAGATTGAGGTATGGTTTGATTTTTGAAACCTTCATTGCTATAACATTTTTATTTAATAGATGCTTAGATCAAAGTGTTCGGGCAGTAATCAGGGTGTGTAACCTAGGTGATCCCAATTATCAAGTCAATTTGGTTAAAGGATTAAAAAACTGCAACTTGTTGGTACTCATACAATGCAAAAACTCCTGATCTAACCAAGATTTGCAATCTTATTACTAGCCTAAAGGTTGCTTGATCTTGTTTTGAGAATAATATACTATATAAGAGCAGATATTTTTGCTATTATATAGTATATTAAGATGGTATTAAGATATTTTTTCCTATTTTAAGAAATCTTACCAAGTGTAAATATCTTATTGCAAGTCATTTGTTTCTAATCACTTGTTTCTAGAAATAGGAAAAACTTAAAACAATCTTAATACACTATATAAGAGCAGAAAAGTACATTATTCTCAAAATAAGATGAAAAAGTCTTTTAGAAAGTCTTGGTTAGATCTGAAGTTTTTGCAGTGTACAGTCTGTGTGATAGTATATGATTGTGACATAAGAAAACACAGGCAATATATAATTTAAAAGCCACTGGCCAATTTCTTCAGCATCTACTCTATGGCTTCTATGATAATTGAGTTTCAAGTCACCAGGTTTTCTGTTTTTTAACTACTTTAACATTTTGTGCATGTTAAGTGACCATTTGCTCCAAGTCGCAGTATATAAAGGTTGGGTTGAAAAACACTAGAGTGTTCCTTTAAGGGAGATTGGAACCGGGCCCACTTTAAAGCAGTTTTGTCCATGGCCTTTCATGTACATGGTCATGTTTTGAAGGAAGAAGTTCCTGTAACATCTCCGTTCTGAAAACAATGAAACCCGGTGCAGCATGGCCGACACTGAGGGCAGCTGAGATTTACCGTGAAAGCAGATCCCTGGTGAGGCCGAAAAAAACCCTCCCACATTCTGCCAGGAAATAGACACTGACACGTATACTTCGTGAACGAGACGTAAATCAAAACACCAATAAAAGGAGGCAGGGAAACCTGAAGGATGTAATTCAATTGTGTCTGAGTGAAGAGGCAGAGATGGTTTCAATTGGGTAAAAGAGATATAGAGTGAAACCCAATCTGCAGGAAGCCGCCGAAACTTCCCAGTGCTGCATTATTTCACCCTCCTCGCAGACGCTTTGAAAACCAAGGAGGATAAAGAAGTAAAACATTGTGGATGAAAGCAAAATGACCTCAGCCTTCGAAACCCGGCAAGGGAAGGAATGTGGTCGTTCCCTTGGTAGTTCAAATGGAGACGGATGCCAATGTATACATCATGCGCTCTCGAAATAATGCCATGCTGGCAAGTCTTTAAAAAGGCATTCCAAGAAATTATATACCATTGTTTTACTCCCATTCACTTCCCAGAGGTTATTGCCAGCCCCAGAGGAGATGTGATTTCGGACTGCGCCGTTTGGAGAAAATCACTAGCAGACTCCTCCAGCAGTTTATTAATCTGAGGCAATGGGTGTGGAGTTGGCTGCTAGCACAAACAACTGCCAAAAAAAACGAAGCACGTTAAAGGTCCTGGCTTCAGAATCAGACGCTCGGTTCCAACTGAGCCATATCGGCGCACATGGGGCGACGATGAGAAACGACCAATCCGGACAGTAATTGGTAACAGCCTCCACTTCTCTGAGAAAGGTGGGCTTTAATTAACACCAGTGTAGGGAAGATCCTCCCTGGACAAGTCTGACATATTTATTCTGGAACGCATCTGCACTCTGGAGCGTGTCACACAAAACCATATAAACACAAATGTGCAGATGTGGGTGTGTGTGTTACACGACACGAGCAGTAATCAGCAGAGGTTATCGCAGATCATCAGCCCAGACTGGAGCTTCTACTTATTTCTCCCTTCAGTCACACTCTTCTCCCAGTCCTGATAAAGATTCCCAAATTGTTAGGAAAGTTTCCCCTTACACCAAAAGTACTTTGTCAGACAACACATGCTCGGTCTGTAGGTTGTGTCTTCAGTTTTGCTATGGTGCTACAAGGCAAATAGTAGCAGATGTCTTTGAGAAACTATGACAATTGTCTAGATCATCCCACACTTGCTACAAACAGCATCAACAGACATCAATGATCTTGAATAGGCTGGCTTTTGTGCATTCTGACATGCTGACATCCAAAAAATGGCCAAAATTATAGTGCAAGCTCAAGTGCTTTTGCTTTGAATCGCTTTGTTTGTAGAAAAGTACTACTTTCTGCCTGGCAAACTGTCTAATATTTGGCCTATTGGGTGGATTGAATGAAAGAAATGGGAACATTTGTCCCCACCATTATACTGATCACCACCTGATCACCTGGAATCATCTGCACCCGTTTCTTCACTGGTTCAGGCCTGGATTTAGGTGTTATGTCGGATGGGTTAATGCGTACGTCACACTGAGATTGGTCAGGTTCACAGACTGGACTAAAAATGTGAGCCTCTGAAGGTTCTGCTTGAAAAAATACAAGAAAATCTGAAAATACAGGTGGCTCAAACCTTTGGCATGGTACTATATGTGCTGCCAATGTGTGTGAGAGTGAGTTTGAATGAGAATGAGAGTGTAAGAGAGAGAGAAAGAGAGAAAAAAACAGACATTAATAAAAAAAAAACCATCTACTACGAAACCTGAGAGAAATGGGAGAATTGTGGAATTTCAGGAATGTAACAGTAACAGAAATGTGTTATGAACGAGTCTAATAGACACTCCTTTATCAATAAATTGTGCAGTTTGCACAATGATAAACTGCTGCCAAATTTTCCATTATTTGTGATCTATATCAGCCTCCCAGCCTGGAGATGCAAACTTCAGACAGACTTCAATGAAACACTAATTAAAATTCCTGAATCCTCCTTAAAGAAATGCTCCTCTGACATTTTCAGAGTGCTCGGAGAGATTTAGTGTGAATGAAAGCCGGAGGTTTTTGCGGCTGTTGGCCTTTCTTATCAGCACGTTAAAAGCGGGAATTGCTTTTGCCGTATGTCATGTCTCTGCACTGCCGCCGCCGCTGCTGCTGCCATCCCATCCAGCATTACCACTCCACGCCGTAACACGACCTAAATGCGGTCCAGATGTAATCCGGTAATCGGGCCAGTTCTTTTCAAGCTCCAGTATTTCGCACTGCATATATTAATCACTGTAGGCATGTCGCAGATTTCTGCACTGATAACATCACCCACTTTAAAGACGACTGCCTCAGTGCTCTAATCAAACCGAGATGAAGGTTAACAAAACAATTCCAGAAAAAAGACAGACATCTCTCAAGCTGCTGCTCTCATATGACATAACATTAAGAGCTTACACAATGGAGCAACGGATGGTAAAAATTGGTGGGTCAGATCAAAGGCTTTTACGGTCAACATAATTTATTTTGACTGCGCACTACAAAACAGGAAATATTTTTGCATTACGTTTCCATATCTTTGAAATAGAGACAATTCTCAGTCCCAGTTTACATTGTTTTGCTTTGTATTTCCATGTAGAACACCTGACCCAACTCATGAAGGGTTTCATAATCTCCTGCCGAGTCAAATTAGAGATGATGGAGCAAGAAAAAAACAAAAAACAAATTGCAGTACACCGTCCTGGAACTGGGACTGAGAAACACTGTTTACGTGGAATTAAAGAAACACTCCAGCACTTTGTCATAACCTACAACTATGTATCTAGACACTTTTGGGGTAAATGCAGAGAAAGAATTTCACAGTGTTCACACTGTTTCCTGTGCTGTGGTGTGTTCATGTAGTGAAGAAAAAAAAAATTCCCAGAAAACACTGTCGCACTGACCTGTTGGAAGTGTATTTTTAGTTTCCTCTTCTTGTTTAAACACAGCAAAATGTTGTGATGTTATTGCCCATGGCAAGTGATGATAATACAGAAGCCCTGTGTAGAGATTATGGTCAAAATGCTGGAGTATTCCTTTAAGAGTTCTGAAATTTCAGCAGAATATGCTCAAGATATTTCACCTGCTGTTAGACCAGCTTTATGAACACAGAGACAGACACAAATATGAACTCTGACTTGGACAGAATGAACCTGAATAAATTCCATTTGAGGAGATCCCTGAGGAGGTGTTAATGAAGTACGATAGAGATGCATAGAGGTCCAGGTGAGGTCGTCTCCAGCTGAAGGCCTCACGCTAAAGGCACACTAGTCTCTGCTTACTGGTATTCATGTTAGAAAGCGCCACTTCTTCAGGGATCTGAATCAGTCTTCATCTGAGAGGGCCCCATCATCATGTACTTCTCTATAGGCAGCCAGAGCACTGCCATCAGGATTATAGCTGCTCATATTGACACTGAGACCCTCTGCCAGCTTCTGGGCAGCCAACTTGGCTTGTAGCTCCTGAAAAGCAGACGAAAATGAATTTTAGCAAACCAACAAGCTATAAAAAATAGCCAATACAGGCAATTTTACACAATCAAGATATTGCCTTTTTCACATTACAGGGCATTCAGATGATGCCCTTGTAAACACAAACATGCAGATAAACAAGGACTATGATGTGACCGAATGTTAAGGACCAAGACAAACAACACATTCCGAAACGGCCACAATTTCTTTCACGTTACAACTCATTGCTGAGTGATGTACAGCTCTGGGTATTTAAAAAACAGACAAAAGTGGAGGAACGGCAACTTAAATACAGATGTTGGATCCATATGGCACTCTATTGTGGACATTCAGTACTAATTCTAAAGGCTTTTAAACTGAAATGTGGCATAAAACATGTTGCTACAGTCCAGTTGCTCCATAGAAAACAATGAAAAGAAGCATTTTTGAGAGTTTGCAAAGGCATGTACACACAGTGAAGACATGGTGAAAATATTACATTTTTAGTAGGAAATAACTTATTATGTAGTTGTATACTCAATACTTACTTATCACAATTTCATATATGGACACTTTGGCCCCACTCACCCACTGCATACGGTGTTTTATTGCAATATGTAAACCTCTACAGTTGCATTATTAACACACATATGGCTTCACCCTACCTGCTGTTTTCTTGTCTGCTCCCGCAGGAGGGCGACTGACTCCTCCAGCGAGAGCAGCTGGGCTGGGGTGTGGTGCAGAGGGGGAAGTTTAGCTGCAGTGATGTCATCAAGGTGCTTCCTGTCCCTCTGTTTCCGATCCTCAGCAGACAGTGGGGTCATACTGCCCGGGGACTGACCAGGTGAGGAGGAGCCGGACTTCTCTGGTAACCTGAGACAGACAAAACACACTACAGCAACTCTGCAAGCGCAAACAAGGGCTGGGACCACATATAATATACATTAATGTGCAAAAGTCTTGAGACACCTCTTATTTCTTTGTATTTTGCTTTCCAGACTTTTTTGCATGTTTAATGAAAAACACTTCTCCAGGCTTCCTGAAGGACTTTCAAAGTCTCGTTTTCAGTCAATTTCCAGCTCAAATCCTCTTATGTCCAAAATGCCTATTTATCGGGAAATAAAAAAAACCCTGTGTATTCTAAATAAATGAATACTGCGATATGAAAAGTTAGTATAACTATTTTCAACACTTTTCATTGGTTAATCATTTCTAAATTTTACAGACACACGTCGAGACTGACCAATAGTATTTATTTATGAAAAAAAACAACTAATTTTTGCCAGACAGCAGTGATGTGAATCATTCAGACAGAACAAAGAGCATCTAACTGAAGTCCTGAACCAGTGAACGAACAGGAGCAGATGATTCCATATGATCAGGCGGTGATCAGTATACTGGTGGTGCTGAATGCTGAGTGATTGGAGCTCCTTGTATCTTTAGACGCTTTGCAGTAAAACATTTATTTGATTTATTCTGCTCAGTATGCCAAAGATATGATTCATGAAACCAAAATATAAATAAATGAGTTATGGCTCAAGACTATTGCACAGTACTGTATAAAGCTATAAAACTGTCACAAAGATGCTGAAACTGATGTTTGCAAATCATACATGAATTTTTTTTTATAAGAAAAAGAAATGTTCTAAATGGTCCGTTTTTCTAAATTAATGTTTCATATGGCATCTCAGTCCAGCTGTCTCTCTCTTTTAGCAGCCTCGACCACAAATCATTCTTCTCAAAACATTGCATCTCCAAACTTTAAAGCAAAAAAAAATATTTATCACTACTATTACTACTTTGGTCATGAAATCCTCATACTAGTAAGCACATATAACATGATAATACATGTCCAAAACATATTTATGTAATTACACATTATTCATTAATATAAAGCTTTACATTGAGAGTAAACAGTATGTACTCACTGATTGGGCTTAAATCTGGGTTTTCTCACAATTGCACTGGATCTCTCCAAGACTTCTATGTAATGTGGCTTCTTCTGAGACTGTGTGGCAGAAAAGGGGTTTCTAGGAGGAGAGTTTTTAACAGTGTCTTTGAGTGGACCAGTCTTTCCCTCAGAAAGACTGACCCGTTCAAGTGCCCCAACGAGGTCAGTGTCTTTTGCTGCTTCTCCACTGGAGGCCTCCAACGTTGCAGTGCTTTTCTCTGTAAGGGACTCTGCACCCTCCTCCACCATATCCAGTGAATCTCTTTCATTATTAACAGTTTTTCTCTCAGAATCCAGAGCATTCAAGTTGACAGGCCTGCGCTGAGCAAAAGCCTGCTGATACTTGGACTGAAACTCTGCTCCGATAGCAGACAAACTGACTTGCTTTTTCTCCTCTTCTTCCAAGTCTGCAAGCGCCTGGCGCACTTTCTCCACAAAGTCAGAAATCTTTTTCCCTTTGTCAGGAAGGGTTTGTACGAACCTCCTGTAGAAACAACAATAACCATGAGAATTTAAACAATTAATTTTGTCATGTTAACAACACGTCCTAAAGCATTCTCTCTCTTGCTTAAATTATGAGGTATTATGATAAAACACTTAAATTCCAAGGTTTATTACATGAGCCTGTATTGCTACAACTGCAGCCAGCTTTAAAAAGCTGTTTTTTTCTAAAACATGGCAAATGAGAATAGTGGAGTTTTTACTGTTTTTTTCCCCCCACTTTTACCAATTTCTGCATATTCTTCATATTTCTTCCATCATTTTGTTTGCATATCTTTTCAATTCTATTCCTCTAACGCACACTGAATAACCTTTTGTTTACGATGATGTGCGATTATAAATAAACTTCACTTGACATGCTAAGGCTTACTACTGTGACATAGAAGCAATGTAAATAGGCTGAAATATTCTTAAGTTACAAGAGAGGAGACCTGGTTCCTTCCGGGCCTTTAAATGGGTCGATTGATGGAGAATTCTGCAGATTTTCCACTACTCTTACATAATAATATGGTCAATATTTTACAAGTCAACTGGCTTTGAACTTTCTTTGTGGGTAGGATGAAAGGTAATTGCTAAATTTACTCATGGTTGATAGAATCATGTAGGGAATACTATAGATTTTTTTTCAGATTTACTACTGTTTAACTATTAACATTACAAAGTCAACATTACAAAGTCAACAGTTCACATTTTGGAAAGTAAATTAGATTACTTGTGATAAACCCATATTCGCACCACTGTAAAGATATCAACAGGTTTTACTACACAGGACCATTTCATACATCAAGGCAATCTGAAAGATTTTGACCCTGTTTATTCCATGTGTCTGGATTGTATTAGATTTTAGCCACATGTGTATACACTCTGTAGGCAAATGTGTGTCTGGTCAGACTAGCTAACCGTTTTCAAAGTTTACTGCGCTTAAAAAAAGTCACGCTTTCAAAACCACAAAAAAATTGTTTTATACCGTTCCTACGATATGTGCATTGTTTGTGTCGTCAAAGGAAGGATTTGTTTTTGAAAATTTTATTTGTTTCTTTATTTTGACTATTGTTGAGCTGCAGGTTTAGGCTCACACAATTGACTGCAATTATATTTAATTAAGAAGATTCAATTATTTATTTTTATTATTTTGCCTGATTTTCAATGTTACAAAATGTTCTACATGGTTCCTAAAATGAAATATACTGTGTTCAGTTGGGGAAAAAAAAGAGTTGTTTTTTAACCCAGACATTTATATACAACATTGTAGAGCAATAATTACAATACAGTGATACTGTGAAACCGTGATATTTTTATCCAAGGTTACCATACCGTCAAAATCTTAAATTTATGTGACGAATATGCAAATCAGCTCATATACCACAACCACCACCATCTTCTTATTTTTCTGTTCTATTCAGAAGAATAGCACAATTTTGCACAACACAGTCAATATTCACACAAAGACAATAATGATCCTCCTGTGTCATCACTGTCATGACAAAAGTTAACTTAAAGCATTTAAGAGCCTTAGTGAGGTCAGACACTGATGTTGAATGAGAAGGTCTGGCTCACAATCTCCGTTCCAGTTTATCCCAAAGATGATGGATGGGAATGGGATAAGGACTCTGTGTGGGTCAGTCACTTTCTTCCATTCCAAACTCATTTAGCCATGTTTTTATGAACATTGCTTTGTATACAGCGGCACAGCCATGCGGAAAAGGGTCAAAATCTTTCCCTGGAACTGTAGAAGCATGGTGTAGTCAACAAATGAGACAACAAATGATACCAAAGGTCTTACTTGTTGAGCAGTAACTTCTCTTGTCTGGTCAGGATCTCCTGGAGCTCTACTCTGCTCCTGTTACCCACCTCTCCCACCAGGCCCTGGCGCTCCGACCACCAGGAGGACATTTCTACACCTAAACTAACACACTCTCAGACACATTAAATAACAAGTTAAAACCTTCAGCAGTGAGTTTCTCCATGTCAGAGCTCGGATTTCACCCAAAAGCCTTCCAAACTCAGAGCTTCCAGCCTCATGAACTGCTTCTTGGGAGGTTGACACATTCAATCGAATGTGGTGACTACAGTATTTTCAAAATAAAAGTCTCTCACCAGTTCAAAATACGCATTTTCTGTCAACAGTTCTCCCGCTCTTAATGCGTTTCACTGCATTACCCTTCTTACACGTTTCAAAATAAAAGTCCAAAATAAAGAATTGACATCATGTTCCATCTCATCGTTGTTCCATCTAAACACTGTATTGCTAACAAGCAAAGAAATAAATGTAACATTTTTCTGTCTTCTTTTACAAATCTGCTTTGGTCTGGTCGTCACTAAAATGGATAAAACTCATTATTTTACGAACAATTGTATAATCTTATGGGCGACTTGTATGAAAAGGTTTCATTTACAGTTAATATTTCTGTTTTTAAATTGTTTTGGCAACTTTATATAACTAAAACATGTTGACAATTAAATAGAGTAGGAAAAAAAACTCCGTACACTTTAATGTCATAATAATTGTTATTATAACATCATAATCTTGACCTTCAGCTTTTCTCGCTGTAAACTCTCTGTAAACTGTTTATATATGTTTTTCTCTATCTGTTCATGTGGATTGTTGATGTCTAGACTCTAAAATGCGTCATCTAACATTACTGTACATTGTACTGATGACGTATGACAACGCGAGAAAGATGAGCAAACTACTCTGATTGTTCAGCTCAGAACTGCAAAAATTCATGTATCCGAGCTGAAATGTACACATTTCTTTCTATTCCACATTGGGATTTCAATGTAGGATTTGTTGGATGTCAATCTACGACGTCATACTGAGAAGAATAAGACAATGGAGAAAACACACACAAATAAGGTGTACAGATGTTTCCCTTTATTTTCCAGTCGTGATGAGCTGTGGTGTCTCCCTTTCTTCTCCTCAAGGAGGCGCTGCAGGGCCTCTGGAGGACTCCTGTCAAGAGTCTCCCAATATTCAGACACGTGTTCAGGATTCCCCTCAATATTCACACGTGCTAAAAATATTCAGGGGTCCTTCTCAATATTCATATGTGTTTACCCCCAGTTTCTATTCGTCCATCCATCCATCCATTCATCCATCCATTCATCCATCCATCCATCCATCCATCCATCCATCCATCCACCTACCTATCTACCTACATCTATATATGTATTTGTATATTACAACAGGCAACACGCACTGTTTAAAATAGTAATGTAATCATAATATAATTATTATAATCATTGCCAGTTCTAATATCTTGGTGGTATCAAGCCGGTCATGGAGAAGGCGGTGGTAATTTTGACAGCAGTTTTGGTCCATGTCTAAAACCCTAAGAAACACACACTGACAGTGTTGATGTGTAAGATCTGTGTCTCAGTTTACTTCTGGCAGTGAAAATGATCTGATGGCACACTTACATTTATCCACATAAATCCATAATCCACACAACATTCCTGTATTTGACCTCAACAGTGAGGTCACTGGTATGAGAGAGGAAAAAGGCATAAAATGCACTTAAAAATTGATACATAAAAT
The DNA here is from genome assembly GCA_037832545.1 of Rhabdalestes septentrionalis. NCBI lineage: Eukaryota > Metazoa > Chordata > Actinopteri > Characiformes > Alestidae > Rhabdalestes > Rhabdalestes septentrionalis. The sequence continues at coordinate 19,949,377 of JBBMFX010000037.1, read as the reverse complement.
TATATTTTGGTAAGAAAGTGATTCAAAGCTAGCCACAGCATTATAAAGGAAAAGGACAAATGTTAATAAAAATAGAAGACTGTCCATACCATAAAACCATGTATGTTTGTGTGTCTGTATGTGTATGTGTGTGTGTAAACAAAGGGTAAGGGGGGAGAAGTGCATGAACACGTGCTATCAGTAATAAAATAAGTTATTCACAGATCGAGAGATAATTTATGCGGTACAAAATGAAAAAATAATACCAATACTTCATTTTCTAGATCAGAGCATTATTTCATTCCCCTGCTGTGCTCAGTTCAGTCTATGTTAATCTTAGCTGTAATCTCCATTAGCTTCATAAAAGGTGTGTAGATTTTGGACGGGCTGGATCTGACTGGATTGCTGGAAGACAGTTCTGAATGCGACGTGAATTCTTCGCTTGTCTGAGCTGCGCTGTGGCTCGTTCTGTTTTCCGCTGGACTCGTTGCTGTTTCCCCTGTGTGTGACGAGAGCATATTGCTGTACTGCAGAGGTGTGTATCGTAGCAGACTGTAATCCAGCCTACTCGGAGGCCGCGGTGCTGAAGGGGTCTGCCCGAGTTGGGCCGGAGCCTCAAAGGCCCGAGTGTCAGGTAGGCTGTGAAAAAAGAGGCAAGGAGAGATGTTTGTGGAGCTGCTGTGTTAATATAGAGGTTTCACTAAAACTGAAGTCGTAACCAATCTTAGAAAATCTTAAAAAAACACACACCAAATGTAGCTATTTTCTCAACAATTTATGTACTATGATTTCACACTGAGGTCAATAGGATTCTTCTACCTCCATGTGATTTTATGTATCTTATAGTGTTATTTTAGAGTAATCGAGTAAAACAAAGGCCATATATAGAACCAATGAACTACAAAGAAACATTTGAATGCTTATATTTACTTTTACGGCATTTAGCAGATTTGAATTCCATTCACCAAACTCCCTGGTGCAACTTGGCATTAAGAGTCTAACTCAAGAGCCCAGTGTGGTCTGCTGAAAGTAGGATTTGAACACATGACCTTTTGGCCCAGAGGCAAGTATCCTACCTACTAAGCCACCACCTGGTTCCTCAAATGGTTGTCATCAAGAATGAATGGGCAAATATTTAAATGTACAACCTGTTCCAGACATAGTCAACCAGACAAGAAATGACTGAGTCCAACTTTTGCTTCCATCTTTCAGAACAGGGGATCCTTTTCCAATACTAGAAATCAATAGTTGCTTGAATTGCTTTCATAAAAATTAATAACCAAATCCTAACCAGCTCAAACCGTCACTGTCACAAAATGTAATATTAGATCAGCACTCTGGTTTGTTAAAACAGACCCTGTTGTCTTAAAATAGTACCTCAAATTATTTCTGTGTCCTAATCCACATCCGCAAGTCTGCTGCACATGAAACACGAATTGTGTGCAGTTTTGACCGGCTGAGAGAAATTTGGGGATATATTTACAGACTTTGGACTCCAAACATGTCTTGTCTGAATGTCCAAATCTTGGGTAAGATCTGAGTTTTTCAACAAGCTACTCGTTTAAAAGATTATTCTAAATGAAACTGTTGAATATGGTTGCCTATGGATCCTAAAAGACCTAGGCTGGTAAATTCGTAGAATTCTATAAACCAAATCTTGCATCAGTTGGTACAAAAGGACATGTGTACATGGGAGAAGCTTGGACAGGTCAGTTTCTAATGGTAAGTTGATCCAGCGGGCATTACCTAACAGGCAGGTCGCAGCCAACTCCAACATCTCTGGTGAGAGGTTTGTTCTCAGCTGAGCTCTGTACAGACATAAAATACTTCAGCTTGTCTTCTAACTCATTATTCTAGGAGAAGGAGCAGAGCACAGCACAGAGTCAGGTCAGAGGACAGAGATCCTGATTCCAGATCAGAGAAACAATCAGACAAGGTCAGAGGTCTTGTCCTTACACTGAAAACATGTTGAATCACATATGTACATCGGTTCCACATGAAATAAAAACACATTCCATCAACACAGTGACTGTGGTTTACTGTACCTGAAGGCAGTGACTGTGATGATGTTTACTCATGTGGACCTGATCTACAAATTTGAATCAAGTAGACCCTTTTTCAGTGTAAATGCATGCCCATGTCAAATTCATAACACTGTTCTTTGCTGTGAAGCTGGTTTGGAGCATTAGTCTTGGCATTCTCTTGGTGTACAAAGAACAAACTGGTGGTGAATTGGTGGTCATGTGACTTGGGGCAAAAACATATCACAATACGTAAGGTGCATTTTCATAATATATTTTTGTCCTATCACCCATTATCAAAAAAGCTTATGACACCCAATTTTTTTTCCTGAAATTTCATAAAATGGAGTAGATGATAAAATTAAAATAAATAAAAAGTCTCGTTTTCTCTGTTTGTAGTGAAATGTGCAGATTAGACTTTAGAATTTAGACACATTAGGCCTATATGTGACAATTAAAATAACTGTTTTTTTAGAAATGATTTAGACTATGCAGAGGATTAAGTATTCTATTAAGGAGTGGGAAAGACAATGACATTTTATTGGCTTCATTGGTCTTAATTTGTTTTAATGCTTTTCCAAGCAGAGTCTGAATGGGGTTAGTATTGCAAGATCCATTATTAATAGAACTTTATTAGTCCTGCTTATTGGCTTTAGTGCAGGTTGTAAAAAAGCTAAATAAAAATCAAATTCATCAAATCTTAAACTATTGTTTACCATGTAGCACTGTGTAGCTGTGTAGCACTGTAGCACCGTTTACCTTAACTACTGTGACGCATTATGTGTCCTGTTAGAGTCTTGTAATATATTTCACCCACCCCTAACAGTAATGCACTGTTTATTTTAAATTTGGTTTGTGTTTTGTGCATGTAAATAATGGAAAAGCCCCGTCCATGTCATGTCATTTAAAAACTGAGACCCCTCTAAAGAGCCCACTTTGAGAACCACGATATCAAGTACTGATACTAAGCAAAGCATTTTGTGAAATAGCGTAAAAAAATTTCTCATGATAATGAATGATTCCTCCCTCCTCTACCTCCTCTCCTCTATTTTGGAAGACGTTGGAATGACTCATGTTACTGATTTCAACCAAAACTCACACTTTATTCACACCAAACACCAACGTTTGATCATTTCATCTGAAGTGTCTGGCAAAAGCTCTCTCTATTCCCCCAAACTTCACATCATTAAGAACCAGGATTATGATTTGATTTGGCATGCTCTCCGAGTGCAGTGTTGTGAAATGACAGTGAAAGTTTGTGAAATGAGCACGCAAGTTCAAGCATCCAGAATGGTCCAGAATGCGCCAGTCATTCTTCATCCAACCATTCTGTGCATGGTTCGAAGATTCAGGGCAAAAGTGCAACCTCCAAGCTTTCCCATTGCTTTTACCTCACACTCCACAATCGCTATCCTGTCTAGGAGGTCTGCTATGTACGAGTCCTTCTGGGCCACACTGGCCCTCAGCGATTCCACCTGGAAAAGGAACAGAAGATTGAAGTGTCGGAACACAGTGCATGATTTCCTAAAGAATATATAGACATTATGCTGCAGTTATATAGTACACGTGCTTCTTCAGCCTCACAAACCTTGGGAAACACGAGGGTAAGTTTTCTGCACAGGCTGCTGATATCCCTGCTCAAACACAGCCAACCAATCAGGACCAGTTTAGTCAGTGTATTAGAGCTGGATATTAGAAAACACTGGGGCCCTCAGCTGCCCTCCTCTGGGCTGGACAACATCTGACACAAGTTGTGCCTCTACAGATGAGCTTTATTGTGTAACTGGAAGGGGTTTCTAATAAACTGGCCAGTGAAATAATACTGTAATAACTGGGAATATGGTACAATCTATTCCACTTAGGTGTACTGAACTACATGACCTGACTTATCTGGTCATACAACCATGTCAACAAACATTTTGTTTCACAGAATTCAGGCATAGGATAAATATTCCGTCCCGACAGCTCAGTATCAGTATAACCAGTTGGATTAGGTGTTTATCAGGTCTCACCTCTTCTATCATGCCCTTAACCTTCCTTTGCTGGCAGAACACCATGTCATTCAGGTGTTTTATTCTCTCTCTCAGCTCCAGTGACTCCCTCTGTAACTGTAGTTGCTCAGACCTGAAACACAACACACTCCATCAGCATAAGCATCATATAAATAAACGTATTATATTTACCATCTGGCTTTCTGTCTGGAAAGGTGACTCTGGTTCTACCTGGAGAGGCATTCAGGTAATCTGATTTTGAAGCAATAATCTGGGATTGCATATTATATGTTTTTTATGTATATTTTTCATTTTTACACATCCACATCTATTCCGTATTCCAAATATATATTTTATCATTGTAGTATAATAATATATTACATTATTATATTATTATATACTATAATATATTGCCTCTAGTGGGGGCCAGCTAGTGGTTAGTGTGTTGCCCCTGTAATCAGAAGATTGTGGGTTCAAATCCCTTGAGCAATGTACTGTCCACACACAATCTCACGACTTTTTCTGCAGCCATCACAATATACAATGTAATCAAAAATGTGCTGGGAACAAACCTTAGGGCTCTTTTCTGTGTTAGAACAACACTTCACTAATGTGCATAATACCACCAGTATCATCACTAACTGGTTACTGTTAGGGTTAGTGTTAGATTCAGGGTTAGGTTTAGTGTCAGGTTTAGGTTTTGGGTTAGATTTGGGGTTGGGGTTGGAGGTGGGGTTAGGGTTAGATTTGGGGTTGGGGTTGGGGTTAGGGTTAGGGTTAGGGTTAGAGTTGGGGTTGATGTTGGGGTTAGTGTAAGGTTTAGGGTTAGGGTTAGATTTGGGGTTGGGTTTGGGGTTAGATTTAGGGTTAGGGTTATATTTGGGGTTGGGGTTAGGTTTAGGGTTAGGGTTAGGGTTAGGATTATGGCTATGTTTGGGGTTTTAGTTGGGGTTGGGGTTAGGGTTAGATTTGGAGTTGGGTTTGGAGTTAGGTTTAGGGTTAGCGTTAGGGTTAG
>JBBMFX010000037.1:19910048-19931532 GCA_037832545.1 Rhabdalestes septentrionalis | reverse complement strand
GAGAAAGAGAGAGAGAGAGAGAGAGAGAGAGAGAGAGAGAGAGAGAGAGAGAGAGAGAGAGAGAGAGAGAGAGATGGACAGAAGGTATACTACACCTCTGATGCCTCCCTAAAGCTCAGTACTATGGCAGCCATCATCCATCTTTTATGGTTTTTTCAGAAACTCCACATTGAGATTTCCATAAAGAACATTTTGTTTTTCAAAAAGAAAAGTGTAAAAGACCCTCTCAGTCAGGCTCTTAAAGTAAAGTGGCCCCTTGTAGCTACTCAATCACACACTAAAACACAATGTGGAAACCAAGTGATATTCTTTCTCTGTATTTAACACAGTGCTCAGGGACCAGTGTGTGGACCATTCCTTGCTCAATGGTACCACAGTGGTGCCAGTGGCAGTCCTGAAATTTGAACCCACAACCATCTGATCCCAGTATTAACTCCCTAAACACGAGGCCACCAGGCATTTAATCTAAATATAAAAAAGTTACGGGAGGAACCACCTTACCTGATCACACAATTGGTCTACTAGTTACCATGCATATAATGTTAGCAAGCTTGGAAGCAGTTAACTATTTAACAGTCCTATTTTGCTGTTTAACACACTTAAATGTGCAGCACTATTATGGTACATGTTAAACAACCATTTATGAAACATAACTTACTAAGTTCTGGAGTTTTTTGACCAGTACAGTGTTTATATACTTCCTCTTTAGATAACCTAAGGGCAAAGCTAATGCTAACATTAGAGGTCCAATTTGAGGACTGTTTACATGAGGCCTTTTAGCAAACTTTAATGAAATAATACAAATGATTAACAAAAAAAATGTTCCTTACAGAGAACGATTTTAGTCTGATCTAAACATTTTTTTATTATGTTATTTATCATTAAATGAATTTTGCCTATACATTAACCCAGGTCAAGTTTGTCTTGTGTAAGACCAATTAGTAAATAAAAACTGAAATAAACACAAAATACATTTTCATCACACCTTTCTACCCCCAAACCATCCTCACTGACCACCTGCAAAATCAAGATCATATTTGTTTTGCAAATGGTCAGTTACGAAATAAGTAAACTGTATTTGTTTAGGGTTTTTGTCCAGGAGATTAGCACATTGAACTGCAAAAGATCCTTTTAGTGGATCTAAAGGTTCTAGACAATTAACACCTGAAGAAAGAGCCCTAGAATATATTCTTGCTATTAAAATTACAAGTAAAATAATTTGAATTGAGAGTACTGTGTTGTTTATCAAAACGCAAATATAATTCGATTAAAAACTCAAAGTCATTGAAGCAGGGTGTCGCAGGCATGACAGGTAGCCCCTGTTTATGTACTGTGTGATTTTGTTTACTCCCTACTGATATTTTGCAGTGCAGAAGATGGTTAATCATTTACTAAATCATCAAATAGACTGCGCCACAGTGATGAGTAATCATTAACCAGATTTACTGTTTTAATTCTCCGGGAAATCACTGAAGTGTATGAATGTCAAATTTCAATATGATTCTGCATCTTCACCCGGAATAGTTTGGCTCATAGATCCGACGGGGATCCAGAGAACTTCCCTAAATATCCATTTGGTCTGAACTCCTCTTGGGCCATCGCATTCAAAATATGAGCTGATAAAATATTCATCAGAAATACAAAAGGGGCATATGGCTTATAGAACAGGACACAACGTTTTCTCACTTTTTATAAAGCATGTACCCACTGATATAATTTAAAGTGAGACTGGTCACTCTCCAAATGGAAATTAAGCGACAAAGACAGTTTCACTTACACATCCTCATCGTCAGTGAACCTTAATCTTTTTTATATTCTTCTTGAAGACATCAGCAGATTTTTAATTTGTGTAAATGTTTGATGATGAAGGGCCTGATTAGTTTAATGGAAAAGTAATTGGAGAAAGTCTTCATTTATTCTATCACCTACTTTTTAAGTAACAGTTTCCTACTCCTGAAAACATACTACAGTGACAGCATATTCATCCATTCAGTTTAGATCCACCCATTTCGGTTTAAACATAAAAGCGCAGCTGGGGAGAGATTTTGGCCACGTACAAATTAATAATGACAATTATAATAGCATAAACTTAAAGAAATGTAGAGGGTATAGACAGTTTAAACTGTTTTCAAGCTAAAGGGGTTGAACTATAAGTGACAGACAGGATCTGTGATTTTAATAAAGTATGAATCTTCAATTTGTTTATGTGTGGGTGTGGGTGAAGTGGGGGTTTACAGTATTAATTGTGGAATTATTTTAATCCAGTATGAATCTATAGTGTGGAGTGATAGTAATCTGGTATGAATCTGCAGTGTGGAGTGATTATAATCCAGAATAATTCTGCAGTGTAGTGTGAATTTAATCTAGTATGAATCTGCAGTGGGGAGTGATTTTAATCTAGTATGAATCTGCAGTGGGGAGTGGTTTTAATCTAGTACGAATCCGCAGTGGGGAGGGGTTTTAATCTAGTATGAATCTGCAGTGGGGAATGGTTTTAATCTAGTATGAATCTGCAGTTTGGAATGGTTTTAATGTAGTATGAATCTGCAGTTGGGAGTGGTTTTAATCTACTATGAATCTGCAGTTGGGAGTGGTTGTAATCTAGTACGAATCTGCAGTTGGGAATGGTTTGAATCTAATATTAATCTGCAGTTGGGAATGGTTTTAATCTAGTATGAATCTGCAGTTGGGAATGGTTTTAATCTACTTTGAATCTGCAGTTGGGAGTGGTTTTAATCTAGTATGAATCTGCAGTTGGGAGTGGTTTTAATCTAGTATGAATCTGCAGTTGGGAATGGTTTTAATCTAGTATGAATCTGCAGTTGGGAGTGGTTGTAATCTAGTATGAATCTGCAGTTGGGAATGGTTTTAATCTAGAATGAATCTGCAGTTGGGAGTGGTTTTAATCTAGTATGAATCTGCAGTGGGGAGTGGTTTTAATCTAGTATGAATCTGCAGTTGGGAATGGTTTTAATCTAGTATGAATGTGCAGTTGGGAATGGTTTTAATGTAGTATGAATCTGCAGTGGGGAGTGGTTTTAATCTAGTATTAATCTGCAGTTGGGAGTGGTTTTAATCTAGTATGAATCTGCAGTTTGGAATGGTTTTAATCTAGTATGAATCTGCAGTTGGGAGTGGTTGTAATCTACTATGAATCTGCAGTTGGGAGTGGTTGTAATCTAGTATGAATCTGCAGTTGGGAATGGTTTTAATCTAGTATGAATCTGCAGTGGGGAATGGTTTTAATCTAGTATGAATCTGCAGTTGGGAATGGTTTTAATCTACTTTGAATCTGCAGTTGGGAGTGGTTTTAATCTAGTATGAATCTGCAGTTGGGAGTGGTTTTAATCTAGTATGAATCTGCAGTTGGGAATGGTTTTAATCTAGTATGAATCTGCAGTTGGGAGTGGTTGTAATCTAGTATGAATCTGCAGTTGGGAATGGTTTTAATCTAGAATGAATCTGCAGTTGGGAGTGGTTTTAATCTAGTATGAATCTGCAGTGGGGAGTGGTTTTAATCTAGTATGAATCTGCAGTTGGGAATGGTTTTAATCTAGTATGAATCTGCAGTTGGGAATGGTTTTATTCTAGTATGAATCTGCAGTGGGGAGTGGTTTTAATCTAGTATGAATCTCTAGTTGGGAATGGTTTTAATCTAGTATCAATCTCTAGTTGGGAGTAGTTTTAATCTAGTATGAATCCGCAGTTGGGAATGGTTTTAATCTAGTATGAATCTGCAGTTGGGAATGGTTTTAATCTAGTATGAATCTGCAGTTGGGAGTGGTTTTAATTCGGTATGAATCTGCAGTGTGTAGTTTTGTAGTCAGACAGTAAAATGTGTTGAGTGAATGGTTTCTTTGACTGGTTGAACCTGGATTAGTAATCCTGTTCCAGTCCAGTTTTTACCAATCAAAGACAAAAGCTGCAAACAGATTTACTGTTAGCGGGTGTGCCTCCTTTTACATAACTCTGATGTGAACGTCCAGGTTAATTACAGGGTGTATCGCTGGGCTCTACGTCGCCATTACCAATACAGATGATGTTTATGTGCAGTAGGTCCTACCATGAGCAATTTCCTACAGAGATTTATAAAAATGGGCTATATTATTTTATTAGGTCTTACCATGTGTAATATCAGATATTAACTCATGTCAATATTACGTATTCAGTATTACTTATTACTGCATCAGTGAAATAACACACGCCTTTAGAGCTCTAAATGTTGAGCTCTATGTGTGTAGAAGATATCCAAATTGACCATGACCCGTGATTACAATTGGCTGTAATTTACCAGGGGCCTGGAGCGGGTGCTGTGATATTCCCTCACCAACATGGAGGATTTGCCTTAAATGATGTTAAATCTAAATGTTAAATATCAAAAATATATCTTGCACTCTAAATGTGAAACTTCCCAATTAAATAGGGCTCAGTGACACTCTTCCAATGACCCCTTGCTTAACATAATAGCCCCCCGGCGATCCCCTGGCAAAACCGTTGACCTTGAACAAAAGTAATGGGACACTGGGTTGAGGTGAACGGTGTTCGGTTAAATTTCAATTTTTGGATTATGGCAAAGGAGGTGTCATTGGAAAGATTGCGAGATATAAATAAATCCATGAAATTAATATTGTTTATGAGTTACAACTCATGAGTTACAAGTCTCAAGTCATTGAGGGGATGTCTAACGTCAAGTCACAAGTCTCAGACTCCTGTCCCCATCTCTGATGGAACACAGTGTCTTGATTTTTCTACAGATTTTTCTCCGGATTTAATAAGACTTCATATTTAATATTGTGCTTGTATCTGTGTCTCTGTGTGTTTGTACAGTCGTTGCATAAACCATTTTCAATGGGATCGATAAAGTTTTCTGATTCTGAAATTACTTTTAAAAAGGGGATTTGATCTTCTACCTGTAACCCATGCATACTAGACTTATGTTTACTCTTTCATGGCATTCACTTGCAATAATTATTGGAAGTGATATTTCTACCTATTTTACCTAGTTCTAGGACTTAAGTTCCTACTTAAATGGTTGTAACAATATTGTACAGCCTTGTATACTTTTGTGGGGCATACTTTACTACACATGCATGTGTATCTGAGCATGTGATGAATAAAGAAACTTGAATCTTGTCCTTTAGTCTATATTTACACAGTAATTACATGTTAATTTACTCGTTATTACACATTAATAACTGTAGTGACTAATCCAGATTGAAATGTCCTGAAGGGTAAATTTATGTAATTCAGCCGTAGCTTCACTGGTTTCACTGAAGCATGAACTCCGGAGTCTCTGGGTGGGTTTGGCTTCCTGTCTGCGAGCCTAAATCAAATCTTGACTTACAGCTGAAGCCTTTACCGTTTATGTCATCCTAGTTCTGAGAGTTTTACTCTGTTGACTTCACTCATCTGGTCACACTGGAAGAGCGGCATTCCCAGATGAGGAGCTCAGAGCCGAGAGCTGAGGTCTGGGTGGACATACGCGGCTTGTTTGTATCACCTTCATCAGTATCGTCTTCATTGATGTTTCAGGGAAGAAGCAGTCCTTCAGTGGAATGAAGGAACAGCTGCCGATCCGTATCTTCATTCCTGTGATTGTTAACAAGCTCAGTTGTAGCTTTGTGTAAACACTAGCCAAGAACCTTCGTCCACGGGATAATATAAATATAAAATTCATAATCTAATATATATTAAACAATGCATGATTAAGAAATGAATAAGCAGAAAATTAGAAAAAAAATTCCCTAAAGCAAATAGAATATATTGATAAGGGCCCATAATTCCACTTTTATAGTAATGTGTCTAATACATTAGTTTATGGTTAATTATATATAATAATTCATACTGAATAATGAGTCTGGAGTTGAAATGTCTTACTTTATTCCAGGATTGTTGAACATAATGGAAAAAACGTGGAAATTGAGAAGTAAACGTCATATTCAAGTACACAGTTAATAAAATAAAGTACACATTTTCAAAGTTCTTTTATTCAATGACATTTCTAAAATAAATGTTTCGTTATCACTTTCAGCGCATTCTAGATCTTTCATCACTGATCTTCAAGGCTGGGAGATTTTATCGTGTTTTTCTTTCGACAGTCAGGTTTTTGTAGTAGAAATGTCCAACAATTTTCATGTCAGTGTGGGGTGGTGGTGGCCTAGTGGGACCAAGAGGTCATGGGTTCGAATCCTATCTCCAGGGCACCACCACTGGGTCCCTGAGTAAGACCCTTAACCCCAAGTTTCTCCAGGGAGACTGCCCCCTGTAGTTAGGGGGTGGAAGTTGCTGAAAGCGCTGCTAAATGCTGTAAATGTAAAAATTATACTGTCCACAATGCTAGAGGACACTACTGTTACAGCACATAGTTAAAAATACGACCTCACACTGTGTGACATAGTGTACAGGGATATATGCATCACTGGTTATATTGTCTATATACTGGTTATATTGTCTATTCTGTCATACTGTTTGCGCACTGCTTCACTCGGTGAATGGGTTAAATGCAGAGAAAGAATTTCAAATTGTTCACACTGTGTGCTGTGGTGTGTTCACGCATGACTATAAGGGGCCAGTTTACTTTACTTTGTTTACTCAAGCTGCTATTTTCACTTGTCTCTTTCAGTTTAATACTGTTATACTGTTTACACTGAATATAATGGTCATACTTTCTGCACATTGTGTCAACCATTGCATATTTTATTTTACCTATATTTACATACAATGCAGAGTGAGCTGTCCACACACCAAGGACAGGTTAAATCTCACCCTTGGCTTATTTTATGCTTCTTATTTGCACTGTTTTGTTCGTTTCCAGACGTATTATGTCTGTTGAACTATATGTACACTGTAGAACCTGAGCTTCGTCATTTCATCTCTCTGTGTACTGTTTATAGTTGTGTATGGTTGAGATGACCATTTGAGTTTGACTTTGGTTTATAAAAGTTAAAAAACACCCATAGATAAATTGTTTTCTGCCTATTTATGTGCACATTATACAATTATATGTTATAAGTTTATATGTTGAACCAAAAATAAAACACCATATACAAATAAAACGTAATTGGTCCAAAAGGAAACAGAATTTTGGATTTGTCTTTGTCCAATGGCCAGCATTGCTCACACACTAAAAATAATTTTTTTAAAATTTGTTTTAACATTTAATGTACTGGCATGTATTGTTGCTGCTGTTTACTTGATAAAGGAAAAGAAAAAATGCTCTACCAAGTTACAGTAATGATTTTATGAAAGATGAACTTACTCTCTTCTCAAGGATTTTAGCTCATTTCATTTGGTCTAATCACCATTTGGACACAAAAATCATCAACAAAAATAGAGATACAAGGTTTTCTTCAGACCACTGTAATAAATAAATGTTGAGTCTTCTTGCTTTGAGTACAGTTTTGACAGACTGCCCATACATTTGAATTTTGAAACAGATCTGTGATGCAATTAAACTTAATATCAAATGAAAAAAATAAATCTCCAAAATAGCTTCCTCTTCCCCTGTTACATGACTGTATTGATTCCTGTATGCACTCTGTGATGGTGCAAACTGGATGTGCCGGTAATGTTTGGCTGCTGTTGTTCAGCATACAGCATAAGGGAGAGGGAGAGTGAGAGAGATGAGGGAGAGAGTGAGAGAAAGAGAATGAGAAAGAAGAGAGGGAGCGAGTGAAAGAGCGAGAGAGAACAAGAAAGAAGAAAGGGAGAGAGAGAGAGAGGGAGAGAGAGACAGTGAAATAGGGAGAGAGAGAGAAAGAGAGAGAGGGAGAGAGAGAACGAGAGAGAACACGAGAGGGAGGGAGAGAAGAATGAGAGGAAGGGAGAGAGAAAAAAATGCGGAGACCCAAGGACAGAGCAAGATAAAGAGAAAAAAAAAGAGAAGAAGGAGAGAGATGTGAAAGATACATAAAGAAGTGAGAGAGAGAGAGTGGGTAAAGAGAAGTGCAGAGAGAAAGATGAGAAGAAGAAACAGAAAGAGGGAGAGAAATGAAAAGAAGAAGTACCATAGAAAGAGAGACATATTAGGCCAGTGATACATCGGCAAATGTCTAAATACTGAAGTTTAATCTAATATAACACAGGAATATTGACATATACTGCCATCATTTAAGAAGCTTTTACTGGTCAGTGTGTGTTTCCTCTCTCTTCTAAAACCTCCTGAAAGTGGAGAAAGGGGGTCAAGGCTCACAGCAAGGGCCTGGACGTGCTTCACACTCAGCCAGTGCCCGAGTGAATAGCAGGTCTGGGACACAATGGAGGGAAGAAAAGAGGAAGAGAGAGGCCTGCTGCTTCCCTCCAGCTTCCCTCCATCTCTCTGCATTCAGCACGCTGACAGACAGCCCAGTTTTAAAGCCCATCTGTTAAGGGACACTACATTCCATGGGGATTCATTAGCTTGTTAGCACCTCATCATAAATGCTTACACACACACACACACACACACACACACACACACACACACACTCACACACACACTGGAGCTGTGTTGGCAGTCACACATGGTGGCCTGTCAGTCAGCCATAGCTTGAGTTGGGTATTATTTGAGTTTTATCTGATTCCTGTTCCACATTCTATTTAGAGTTAAGTAAAGTGGCCCCTTATAGTCATGCATGAGCACAGCAGACCAGTATAAACAATGTCAAATTCTCTCTCTGTATTTAACCAATTCACCAAGTGAAGCAGAAGGCTGCCACCAACGGGGGGCGCCCGGTGATCTGAGTGTGTGGGCGGTATCACAGAAGTCCCACTAGCTGTCCTGGGATTCAAACCCATGACCTTCTCATCACAGGGGCAACTCCCTAACCACTAGGCCACTCCTATCTCCGTGCAGGACGTCCCAGCAGCAATGGGAGCAAAATGTTGTTAAATAAATTTCAATTAGTTTTAGTTTGTGTGACCCGTTCATTGTAAACAGATCCTGGCTGGTCTGTAGTCTTTAGGAACCGATAAGCTGAGCCTAAATTAAAAACCCGGATCTATTTTCTTCTTGGTTCTAATTTTGAACATGTTTTCAGTTCCCAACCTTAGCCTCAACAACACCAAGCCCTCTGCTTTCTGGAGCTCCTAGAATTGACTCATTCACATGTGAGCTACAGCATCTTACTGGTTCTCTTTGGAAAAAATGAAAGGGGCTCTCCTGGGAAACATTTTTATGAATGGCAGTGTAATTAGAGTCCAGAGGGCTCAGTCGGTTTGGGAGTGGTGGGCTTGTATACGGGGGCTTTTTGAGTAGATGTAGTGTGTCCACACAGTATTCGCTTACATTGAATTGTGTAACTATGAGGCTACCCCTCTTTCACAATGTTGGAAATACACCATCAGAACCTTACTGGCCACTTAGAATACCATCACAACCTCAGAAATGGGAACTTCAGGAGAGAAAGGCAGTTATGATGTACATTACTTTATTATTATTTTTTTCTATCACTCCGTTCACTGGATTATGTTCACAAAGTATAAGACAGCAGCCTGGTGTTGTAAACAAAAAAACTGTGTGCAAATACAAGGCTTTGTCCTGCCAGTCCAGCCATATTTGGTCCCCACAAATATTTAAATACGAACATACACTCCTAAGGAAGCACTGTCACTGGTTTGCAGCAAGAGGGCAGCAGAGAGCTATAATGAATTACAGCTCAAGTCACCTCGTGTGTTTTTCTCTACCTCCCAACACACTGAATGAAAATAAAAGTTACTGCTGCTGAGATGCGTGAGTTATTTGATCAGTAAAACACATCTATTCACACAAGAACAAAAGTGTATCTGTGTGTGTGTGTGTGTGTGTGTGTGTGTGTGTGTGTAAGCATAGGGCTTGGAATTTGAGGAATGGACGGTGGTCTCTGATCCCCCCACTCCTAAAACTTCAAGCTGATCAGTAATCAGTCCAGGCTGGGCTGCTCAGCAGGGGTCCGGGATGCTCTCTTCACACCAGGGAGGTTTGTGGGGTTTTGTTCTTAGGCCTGGGAACAATGGGCCACAGCTCCGTTTACTGGTTCAGAATCAACCTGCATCGGCCTGCCTTTCTCTTTCTGTTGTCAGCTGTAAAGCGTAGGAGAAGAGGATGAAGCTGGAGCTCCAAAAGCATTCACACCTCCACCCCCCAGCATTCCAGCGTGTGGAGGAACACCAGGGGTCAGTCGGGGCCTCCCTGCAAATCCACTCTCTTCTGGGCGTCTGAGCCAAATCACTGCAGTGTCAAACACAGACTTCCATCAGGCTGAAACATAAACTGTACACACACTTGGACACACCCGAGCTAAACTCCTTCATTTTCCAAACACATTTCATAACCCTGGACTGTTCAGCCGTACACCACTACTTCCACTGCCAGTACTCTCTATATATTCAAATTCACATTCAAAGTAGCTTTATTAGCAGGACAGTTTCAGGAACAATGCTGCAAATGCAATATGTAATGTAATATTTACAAAACTAAACATCATATGAAAACATAGTTTATATTGTTGTTGATAACAATAATGATATTAAAAACTAATTGAAAGAGACATTAGCACAAAGCTCTAATAAAATAATAATAAATGGGTAATAAATGAGCAGGGCTTGGCTAATAAAACCATTATAAATGAATGCATTCATGTAAATTTTAAATGCTGTACATTCTCAGTCCTGCTGCTGCTATTATTTGCGCAATTTGTCTCATTATTTATAGCTGCCCACTTAACAACTCCAGGGCTACAATACAGTATCTGTCATATTATTGCATTTTTTCAGAAGTCGACTGCACGGAACGTCTTGTCCTGTCTACATTTATGTAGCCTTGCGATGTTTGTTTTTGTTCTTCGTAGGAATGTTGTTTCATTTCACTATGTGCTGTGTTAAGGGCTGCAATGACAATAAAGCTACTTGGCTTGGATAGAAATTGACAGTGTTTGTTAGAAAAACACTGTAACACTTTACCAAATAGCAGAATTCACAAACCTACAGCTATACGGACCATATAATAATCTATAATAACATTTATCAACAACGTTAGTTGTCGTAATAAAGAAACGGAGGTTGGTTCAAGACTTTTGCACACTACTGGACCTGTCCATTTTCCCACTGTTGAAAAATATGCCCTGTATGTGTGTGAAAACAAACACGCCCAAATACACACATATACATTCACATTATGGAATGGGAGCTATTATTTGCACAGCTGTATCCAAAAGCCAAAAAAAACAAAAGTTGTGTGGAAGCTAGACTTGGGATGAAGTGGATCACATTATGTTCACCTCACCTCATGTCATCATCAGTTCAGCAGGAAATCACGAGCACAGCTGCATCCTAAATCCAAACCCTGCTCAAGACTAATGGGGCACTGACGTGTTCACAGCTTAGTGATGCAAAAATGTGATCAGACGTGCTGCTGCGAGATTAACTATGTAGCTGTATTTCTTTTTTCCAGGTTTTTAGTCTAAGCAGTAGAAACGCATTCAGAGCGCTAGCAGCGGGATTCGTCCTGTATTCCTCCCCAGAAACACCTGATAGCATTCTGGCGCAAAGGAAGGCAATATTTAAGGAAGATTTTACTGTCAAAACAAAACCTCGCCAACTATATGGACCAAAGTATTGGGACACATGACCATTACGACAACAGGGATTTTAATGCATTCAAATCCACAGACTTTAACATGGAGTTTGTACTTTTGTAGCTATAACAGTCTCCACTTTTCTTGAAAGGCTTTCCACAAGATTTTGGAGTTTCTGTGGGGATTTGTGCCCATTCATTCTGTAGAGCATTTATGAGGTTAGGCACTGATGTAGGATGAGAAGACCTGGATCACAATCTCCATTCTATTTCATCTCAAAGGTGGTGGATTAAGTTGAAGTCAGGGCTCTGTGTGGACCAGTCAAGTTCTTTCACACCGACCTCATCCAGTTGTCTTTATGGACCTTGTTTTGTGCACGGGGACACAGTCATGCTGGAACAGAAAACTGTGTCCAGAATGTTCAGTAGAACATGTGTCTCAATACCTTTGTCCATACAGTGTATCTTTGAAACAGCAACTTTATACAAGAAGGAAAAGCACCAACTTTGACAAAACAGGATATTTTTTGAATGATTTCTTTTGGCCCGTTTGCCGTATTTGTGTAAAGCGCAGCCAGCCATCATGACAATTGGAGATACGAGGTTTTGATCCGAAAGCACCGCTCTTGTTTATGTTGGGATGATGAAGCCAATATGGTGAATTCCACTGGGAGGAACATAGTGTTCCCTACAGCTGAACAGGTGGTGAATCACCAGCTACATACTTTGCTGACTTTGGGATAAATGGGTGCCTCCTTAAGAGAAAAGATAAGACATTACTGCTCTCTTTTACTGTCCAGCAAGAGGCTCTAAATTCCCCCTTGTTGACATAGTGAGGAATCGCAGCAGTTTGTTTCCCATTGGAATGTTTCTTTAGGCCACAGATGCAAAAGAAAGGCTCAATCCAACATACAGTGCAAATAATCACAGTGTATTTCTAGCAAAAAGAGTAGATTGTCAACACAGCAACATACAAAACTTGCATACAAAAGGACGGACCCCCCAAAATAACAGGCACACCAGTGTTACAGTCATTGATCTGTATAGCAGGCCATAGTCAAACCAAACCAAACAGAAGGCCCAAGGACAAAAATGGAGGCGTTTTTCCCACAAAATCATCTCTGCATCCATCATTTATGTCATTCCTACTTTACTATGGATCACCTTGTAGGTCACACTATACCTGCCATCCTTCTTTTTGACTTGGCTTAAAAAGTGGTCTATCATTCATTCCAGCCACACAGAACATAACCAAGGCATCAACACATAATACAGAAACTACAGATTCTCATAGGTTGAGCTAAACACACAGGCTGGTGGAATAAAGTGATGTTTTTCGACCTGATCTCTATCTGCTGTATCAGCATAGTACATTTTGAAGACACTTCTGCCTATTAGTTTCTATTATAAGCGAGTTTTCATATTATTGTCGCCTGTCCCTTTGCTAAATATGCAGAAATGTGTCCAAATTGTTGTTTGAGGTTATCAAACACATGTTACCAACACACCAGATGGAGGTTTGGTTGAAAATTACAGTAATTCCTGTCATTAAGACTGATCACATGACAACACTGAGTGAGATACTGTGTGTTACAGCAGGACGACTCATGTTTAACCTTTAACACTGTTTTGAGTCTCAGAAAGAAACTGCATCCTATTTGGTAACACAGTGTGGTTTGATGCAACCGCACTGAAGCATGAGTTTTTGTTTTTTGTTTTACATTTAATAAATGGATCATAAACGTCAATAGATCGTGAACAGGAACCCTTTAAAGAGTAAAAAATGAAGCAAAAAGAGGCGGAGCAGCATCATGTAACACGGGACAGATCCCATTTGGAGGGGGGTTATCATAAAGTAACATGAAGTAACAATAAAACTGCTTGGCTTTAGTCATTTCGGATGAAGAATAAAAGAAACAGTGTAGTGGATATACATTTTTACACAAGTGAGTAAAATAATCCCTCATACAAATTTCCCTTGATCGGCTCTTTACTGCCCTTCATTCCGTCATTTTTCCAATGATTAATAAATTACGGAATTTGGTGCGCCCCCATCATTGCAGTGTTTTCAATTGATGGAACGGCTTCAACGTTAAAAGCGCACAGGAAAATGTTAACCTTCATTAAAACACTGGTGTACAGTAAAATCATTTCAGGTTATGAGCTTGTACAAGATGAGAGAGATACAAAAAATAGGGACAAAAATTAAAGACTCAAAAGGCATTAGGAATGTTTCCATTGCAGCACATTTTCAGGCCCAAGCGGCCAAAAAATGAAGAGGATGGAATAGTGTTCATTACTGCATTGTCACGAGTGCAGACGGCAGTCTTGTTCACAATCACACGCATACACTCATACACACACACACACACACACACACACACACAAACAATCGCACACACTCAGAGAGCGAACGTGGAGATGACATCCTGGCTGCTGGAGCGTTTGTATCCGGAAGAGGAACTGAAGTAGGTTTCTCCATCAGTGCTGGCGTCATCGTCGTCATCATCGTCCAGGTTGTTAAGGAGTGGAGCAGAGGTGCTCTTGCGCCTTTGGGAAGAAACAAAACGTTGCTATGGTTATGGTCACCCTCTGTGGCCCACGGACTTCTGCTCGCAGTTCGATTTGTGATATATTAACTCAACACTGTGCTGTAAGGCTGCAGAAACGCACTGATGCGGCATCATGCATCATCCTGAAGGAAATGACCTGGAGTGATTTTTATTATTATTATTAAAAATTAAGTTTGAATTCATCATTTATTTGACTGAATATAAAGGCATATTCAAATATAATGACAGCAACAACATAAAAAATTATAATAATTGTACCGGCAGCAAAACAGCACTGGGTAAATAGTACATAGTACCTCCTGCAAATGTGTGTATTCAGGGTACTGGTAGAGTCAGGCTTAACTTACTCATATTTGGCAGGCTAAAGCATAATAAAAAATTATTATTAGTGCTTTACAACTCATAACAAATAACATCATTATGAGATATTTTCATCGACCTAAGATGTTTTCACCTTTTCCACCCTCAGTGTTTTTAGCTGATTCTGGATCAGTGAGAGTGCAGTGACATGTTTACCTCATCTCACTGCGTATTGACTTGAGCTGGCTCTGGAGCTGCTCATTGGCCTCCTGCTGCTCCTCCAGGTCTCTCTGCAGTTTCTTCTTTCCGTGCTCCAGCCGATCTATCTCCTCCTCCGCCTCATCCATCTGCCTCTTCAGGGCTTTCAGACGCAGGTTCAACTGCACATACCCACACAAGCTTGCATAAGATCAGCATGCCTAAACATATATCTGTACACCATCACTCTGCACACCTATCTTCACATTTAATGGACACTATATTGGAAACGCTACATAGGAGCACTTTGTAGATTTACATAATGGAGAAAGGCCACAGGTGTGTCAAGCAACAGATGGGCAACAGACTGTAATGTGGTTCCTGTATAGGAGGTGTTTCTGATGGCCAGGGGGTGTGGATGTGAGGTAGGTGTTCTTAATATACAGGCGTGAGCCCTTCTACACACATACACACACAGGTAAACAGTCATGAAGAAATGTGCAGGTGTGCTGCGTTCACCTGGTCTTTCTGATCCTGCAGCGAATGCTGCTCTTCGTCCATCTGCATCATCATCTCCTTCACTTTGCGCTCTAACCTCCGGTTCACCAGCTGCAGGTTGGCACGGTCTCTGTGGAGAACACATTCCCCTTCAGGCTTCTGACAAATGCTCACCTGTTTTGTAATTGAGGTTGGAGCACAATCTCATGCAAGGTCAAACGTACAGTTTTTAAAAGGAGCACAACAGGTTTGAATGGAAAGGGCCTCTGATCATTTCCAAACATGTTATAAACCAGCAAACAAACAGTAACACTTTTTAAAAATAGTTTTTATTCATAGAATGACAAATAAAGGTAACATAGCAGCCACATTCCTATGATACAATCCTGTGCTAAAGTCAAGAGCCACTCCTAAGTTCCTTAAAATTTTGCTTTCAAATTTTTGGTGTGGTCTTCAGGACTTTCAAAAGCTCTCAGCCAGTCCCTGACCCTGACCTGATTCAAAGGGATGTTTTTGTTTAAGACCGTGACCTTCATATGAATCATTCAAGCACATATAACTGGTCTGAACCAGTAAAGAAACAGGAGCTGGTGATTCCAGATGATTAGGCAGTGATCTGTATACTGGTGGTGCTTAATGCTGAATGGTTGGAACTCCTTTATCTAAGCATCTTGTATCTTTAGGCTCTCTGCAGACTGTTGCAGTAAAACATTTGTTCTCATATTTTAAATTCATCTTAAAATATAAAGACATTAGGGGTGGCTGCATATTTATTCTATTCATGCATTTAGGATGGAATGTTTGGTTTAAAACATCAATTATCCTGAATTAATTTCCTTGAATAAGGCCCTCCAGTTTTTCCAACTCATATAATCTACAACGGCCAATCAGAGAAGAGCACTTTTGAATGTAAGTTATGTTATATGTTAGTCTTAAGGGCACAGTAACAAAAGCCTGTCTAAGGGACAAAGAAAAGATGAGAAAAGCATGGAAAGGTGAATTAAGATTGTTTTGGTACATAAAACCACACAAGTAACATTTTACTAATGTTTTAGAGAAAAATCAATACATGTTGGGTTAATTCTGTGTCCCCTTGCTCCACTCGTCAGATTTGTCATGGGTTTCTTACCTCTCTTCTCCTTCCAGTCTCTCCTCTAGCTGCTGGATTCGGCTCTCCAGCTGGACCACCAACCCCTCCTTACCGGATTTCTGCGAATTCTCCAGATGACCCACCCGACTCTTCAGATCTTTATTCTGAAAATAAACAGGAAAACAAAGCATATCACAGGAAGTCTACTTCTGTATGAACAGCTGGCAGGCCTCAGGCTGGCTGTTAAAGCTGGACCGCCTTCTCTAGTTCTAAATAGGGGTTTTCTGCTGATGTTCAATATGGTTCATTCAAAAATATACTTGTGACAAAGTGCCTTAACAGAGTGATTGGTTGTTTGGTTGATCGAACAAGTACATTAAACATCAACAGCCATAAATCACATTCATTCATCCCCACAGTCAGACTAAGCCATAACTCAAATAAGAGTTGATAGAAATGAAATTACAGGGATAAAGACCATGGAAGAGTAACATAGAAATGCCATGTTACACTGAGACACCCTACACCCCAAACAAAATATTGAGACTGAAGATTTTACTGAAGCCTAGGTAGTAAACACAAAAAAATATGTTTAGGGTGGATACCAGATTTTAAAAAAAAATAACTACTTCATTTTATGTTTAAAATAAAAAAAATCATACCAGCAGAATTGAGAAGATGATACTC
This sequence comes from Rhabdalestes septentrionalis, assembly GCA_037832545.1. Lineage (NCBI taxonomy): Eukaryota > Metazoa > Chordata > Actinopteri > Characiformes > Alestidae > Rhabdalestes > Rhabdalestes septentrionalis. Next base: position 19,914,656 of record JBBMFX010000037.1, on the reverse strand, counting down.
TATAATAAAAAATAAAATACAATAAAAACAACAAGGGTCCTGGCTTGTACAAGACTGGGTCTTTCTCACACCACTAGGTTTCATGGCGGTACAGTCTCACCATGTAATAAAGCATGGCTGCCAACCCTGTCCCTGGGGACCCGTAGAGTTCAGTTCCAAATCTAGCGCACCTGGTTTGGCTGATGGATGATTTCAGGAGAATGTGAATAGCATATGCAGGTTTTTACGAAGAAAACCTAGAGTCAGGGACTAACGTTCCCTTAATGAGTGGCTGGAATTACAGTAATAATGAGTTTTTGATGTGAAGGCAGAACAAAACATTCTCTTGAAATGATGCTTAAAAGTAAATAATTTGGACACTTAAAGTGCTGACTTATTTTTTACAGATTTTTATTCTTCCATGTTTCGAGGGGACACGTCATGATACTTTGAATGGAGGAACATGTAAGGAACATACTGAAAAGGATCCATCTAGCTGACTTTAATAGTGCATTCAGCAAACAGACTAGGGTTGGGTAATACGGCCAATGCGGCACCGGCACCAATATAACCGGTAGGTACCGGACCAAAACAGAAAGCGAATTTTGGTGCCTCATTTCGGTGTGCCACTTAAATGCCTGAACTGTCGATTAAAAACAGACCACTCTACTCGCATTTTTTGCTTTTCCATGACTAAAATCTGGACCCTGGTGGCGTGGGGATAATAAAAAGGATGCATTCCCCAAACCTCATCACAATCCCACCCTGACCATGCCCCTGCCCCAGGCCTCCCCACCCCCCACCCCGCATTAAAAATGCTATCTGAGCCCCTGTCTGAAATGGTTTGTGTTTTTTTGTATTTACTCATATATTCATATATACTTGAAACTTTTAATATATTGTTAAATGTCAAGCATTTAATTTTTTTGTTCAATAAAAATGTATTCTTGAGTCATCCACCATTAATTCGTGGCTCTGGTAAAGTATCGGTTCAGGCACCATTTTGGCACCGGTACCGTTTTAAAAGTATTGATTTGGCACCGGTATCGAATAAACCCCAAATGATACCCAAACCTAAAAGAGACTGAGCTGGGGCCTGCTGTTTTCTTTAAGGGGTCACGGAGAAGAGACATTTCCTCTCAGCTGTAACCACTGGTTGTATAATTTGCCGCAGGGAAAAGAGTTAAAAATACCAAAAATGGATCAGGATGGCTGACTTCATAGGCCATAACCACCAGCCCCTACATGGAAACTATTAGTATTATTCTAGAAACCTTATTTCTTCACAATCCCGGCTTCACATGGAAACAGGCCCATTAGGCGAGAGCATGTGAAGGAAATATTAGGTCGTTTAAAGAGAAGACTTGGCAGCATGGAAGGTGTTTTTTTTGGAATTACCTGTCTTTCCAGGGCAATCTTGTCACACTCCAGGTCCTGCTTGCTGGCTCGCTCCTGTAGCAGCTCGTTCCTCAACTGCTCCATCTATCAGAACCAATGAACAACACTTTTAGGCGAGGACCATCAAGAAACATCATCTTTTACCCTCACACTAGAGACAAGCCGTCACAATGACAGAACTTTGATACTGATACCAATAAATTTACATACCGATACCAATGTAATATATATAATGGCAAAAAAACAACCAAAGTTGATGGACTGAGCAGAGCACACACAAAATATTTTTTTAACTGTATTAAGATTGTCACAGCTTCTTCTAACAGTTACTGCCAATTTTCCAATATGAAGATTTCATTCTTCTATTAAAGGATAGTCTATATTTGAAACTTGTTTTTGAGAAAATGTTAAAAGAAGCTGAAGTTGGGTTTAGAAGTTCTTGTTCTTCTCGTTCAGAAAGAGAAAATAGTTCTTAACCTGTTTTGGATTATGGTGATATATTATACTGGCATCTTCTTAAGGCAAGTTTGCATTCCTTGGATTCCAGTCTTCCCTCCTCTTCCCAATTTGTGTCAAACGCCAGACTTTGACTGTTCAGTTTATTTGACTGAAGACCAACCAGCATTTTTACAGACTGGAGGGTTTTTGCCAGTAAAGCTACTGTGGGCAGATGCTATTTTTTCTTAATTTCCAATAATTTCCAATTTTCCTATACAAGAACATAGGGTCCCATCTGCCTTCTTATGGTTCCTTTTGATGTTCCAATGATAAAATCTGGATAGACAGCCTTTTGGTTTTTGTGCCCCATCAACTTGGAATGACCTACAGAAGACCGCACACCTCAAACAGCTTATTTTACTATCAGATTATCAATGTTTGCTTTTGTGATTAGTCATCAGAGAACTCCACATAACGTTATCAGACACCATGAGAAAAATACTTCTTGCACAGCACACACACACACAGAATACCATGCAAAATCTTAAACACCTGATCAAAGTTTAAACCTGTTTGTCTGAGCAGCATATGCTTTTAAAAGGTAATAATGGAATACATGCAAATTATATTAATACAGCAAATAGTGATTTTTTTGCATGACTATGTGTTTGCTTAATCATTCCCAGCATTACACTGTAGTTCTGATCAGATACCTCAAACACCTGGTTCAGCTCAATCAGAACTTCATTAGATTAAATCAGGAGCTGCTGAAGGGGTTTCACCAATTCATGCAAAGACTGGAGGCACCGAGGTGAAATTTGGAACTGAACCTGTGTTCTCCTCACAAAAATAAAATGTTGATATTATTGAATGCCTTCCTCTTTGTTTGCATTTGTTCTAATTTTTCCTACAGAAAGGCAGTCACTGCTCAGATAAATATCTTTAAATAGTTTGCACAGGAGCCTAAGACTTGTACACAGTCCTGTATACTGCCTCATAAGAGAGAAAAGGCCTTAGACGGCATCTCCTTCCCACACAGTGTCTTGATTCACAGAAGCGGTGGAGTGAGTGTATGATTACTGAACACTCTCAGCACTGTGTGATCAGTTGAGTGTGTGATTTCGTTTGAATTTTTCATATTCTGGCCCGGCTGCATTTCTGCATCACACCTCCAGCAGCTCCAGGAACCCGACTCGAGAGAACAGGTGATATTGAGAAAAACGCTCTGTCGTTTCTCACGGTGTGAAGGCATGAATGGCGATTTTCCAACAGAGCAGTGGGAAAATTTTGCAGCCCAAATAAGGCCATAAGTCACAAATACAACAATGCAACCAATGCTCTGTTTCAGTGAATCCTCACTGCCTCCTTAATGCTAACTTTACAGTGGAGGGCTAAAATACTTCTGCATCTTTTAATCTGAATAGTGGTGGTTCCACAAAGAGAGAAAGAAATTCTGCTGAAATCTGCAACATAGTTTATGAGCAGGAGATTTTGTTATTATTATCATTTAAAGTGTGTAGTTATATTTAATATATTCTCATATATTTGTGGAAAGTAGAATTATCCTTTTTTCCTATTTTGACATCAAAGCAGGTCGGCAGTGCAGGCCTTGACCTATCAATACGGAATATAAATCAAATCATTTAAATGCATTTTATAAGGGGATTAACTGTAATTATGCCATTATATCACTGAACACATTCCCTCAAAAACTCAATTTCCTGCATCATTCTATTTTTGATAATCAATGTACATTTTACAGCTACATATTTATCAATACGAATAAATACGATAAACACAACCTTTATACGTATTATATGCCATCTGCTGAATTAAACAAAAAAAAAACCCCCAAAACTGTTTCATATACCTTCATATAACTGTTTCAAATTCCTTCAATTACAGTTAGATTAGTTACAATGTGATCTACATTAATAACTGTAGTCTAAAAGCACAGGAAACAGGCTTTAATGATAAAACTGCTTGCTTTAGTAATTATTGGGGATGCAACTCAAATCAACAAACAAACAAATACAAAATAAAGGAAAGCCAGCAGCTCTTCTATAAAGGGGGACAGGACCAGCTGATGGAGAGAGAATAAGAAGTGAAGAGAAAGAGATCGATAGAGGGAGGATGAGAGGGCGGCAGTGTGCTGCCATGGGGAGGTAATGGAGGATGATATTTTATGCCAATTAGTGTGTGACAGCGCAGTGTGGCGGTGAGCGATGGTGTGTGTGTGACGATCTGTGCTGCAGGGTGCTAACTCAGCAGAGCAGAGTGCGCGCACACACACTCTCACACACGAAAGTAATCAGAGAGAGAGAGAGAGAGAGAGAGAGAGAGAGAGAAAGAGAGAGAGAGAGAGAAAGAGAGAGAGAGAGAGAAAAAGAGAAAGAGAGAGAGAGATAGAGAGAGAGAAAGAGAGAGAGAAAGAGAGAAAGAGAGCAAAGATTACTGTCATTTAGGTGCTCTTCCCTGCACCTGGTGTCACGAGGCGCAGGTGTGCCCGTCCTGATGTGAACCCCCGCCGCCCCTCCCTTTAATGTATTTCCCTCTAAACCCTTGCAGCGTTCCACAGTTTCCACGGAAACCTGGCCTCTCGGAGCACCATTGTGTTTTTACTTTTGGCCCCGTTCCCCAATTCCTCACCCAAAAAATCCTAAATAAAAATACCCTTAATGCCACGGCATGCCCTGCTCTATTCATCACCGGTTCAGCTCCGATCCAGAAACAGCTAATCTTAAAGCATCTCTACAGGTGCAATCGGACCTCTGAGCCTGATTATGTCACCGG
>JBBMFX010000037.1:19868981-19900424 GCA_037832545.1 Rhabdalestes septentrionalis | reverse complement strand
CTTTTAGATACCCCGCTCCCCCCGCCCACTGTCACACGCTCAAGTTCAGGAGTGGATTTGCGTGCTTAATTAAGAATTTTACTCTAATACGAATAATTTTCCCCTTTCAACAAATACAAATAGTGGCCGCTCTGCACATAAATATACACACACACACACACACACACACACACAGAGAGAAAGAGAGAGAGAGAGACACACACACACACACACACAAATCGAGTCTCTCTCTCTCTCTCTCTCTCTCTCTCTCTCCCCCCTTTCCCTCCCTCCCTTTAAGGGTTGTAAAAACAGAAAAGAAAATGATCATTAACTAAACTCTTTAAAATACTGCAGCACCTGATCTACACAGGTCAGGCGTTCTCCAGTGAGGAGCCGGTTAATAAGCAGCTACAGAACACATTCTGCAGGACCCAGTCGATGACTATCAAGTCATTTGTTACTATATTTGTTCAAATGAGAGTGAGACAGAGAGAGAGACAGAAATAGAGAGTGAGAGGGAGAGACAGACAGAGAGAGAGAAGCAGAGAAAGAGGGATGGAGAGAGAAAAATTGAGAGAGAGGAGATAGAGTGAGCGAGAGAAAGACAAATGAGCGAGAAAGAGTGAAGAGAAAGAAATAAAGAGAGGAGGAAGAGAGTGAGACAGAGAGAAAAAAGCAAGAGAGACGAGACTGGGAGACAGACAGAGATTACGTGTTGATGGCAGTCCAGTAAGTGTTCGTGCATTAATGATACTGTGGGCTTTCATTAGTGTCACTGAGAGAGATACACACACACACACAACCACACACACACACACACACACACACACACACACACACACACAAGAATCAATACACTGGTCTCAGACTGTAAAATGGAAAGTTTTGCAAGTCACTGCTGGGACAGTTCCCATGGTCACTGTTGTTTTGATCCAGTCAAGTGATTTTTCACATTAGTTACAGCAGAGTTCAGGATGAAAATAATGTCCTGGAAAACGTCCAGCAGAACAGGCCTTATCAAAAACCCAGAAACAAGATATTACAGGACACTTTATCTGGCCAATTTTCGAATCGAGTAAACTCAGAATAGTACTAAAGCATGTAGGCGCATGATCTTTTGTCCATGGGCCCTGAGGAACACTAAACACAATTCAGGTTTCACCCCACAGTCAACTGGACGTCTGAACAGTGTGGGCAGAATTCAGTTCATTATTTGTTTAAGTGCAATAGAGAAAGAAAGGTCTTCATCTGATGCCTTTTTCAATACAGAACAAAATTAAAAGGTGGCTAAAATGTGCTTCATGTGAATATGATAGAATTTCAATTCCTAGTTTATTCGACCGCCTTATAACAGCAAAATATGAAATAACTCAACCAGTTACAGGTTCAGATGTCAGAACCAGGATCTGAGTGGATAAGAAGTTTGTCCTCATTTCGTTCAGTGTGTTAAATATGACTGAGTGTAACTGAGGCCATAAACACTTTTCCAATTTTTCCACCAGAGACAGAACAGGGGATCACATGAGGATAGAAAGGGAGAGAGAGGGAGAAAGAGAGAGAGAGAGAGAGACTGACAGAGAAAGAGACACATAGCGACAGACAGACTGAATGAGAGTTAGAGGGAGAGGGAGAGGCAGAGACAGAGAGAAAAAGCAATAATACAGACAGAGAAAAAGGTTCAGAGGGGATAGATAGTGAGACGATAAACAGAGAGAGAGAAAACAACACAGGGAGAGGGAGAGACAACGAACAGAAAGAGAGAGAAAGTGAGAGACCGAGAGCATGAGAGAGAGAGAGAGAGAGAAATGGGAGAGTGGACATTCATAAGTGTCTATGCTGCACTGAGTGTTTCTTTACTGGTCTCAGACATGAAGGGCTCTCCAGGCAGCTCTAGTTGTTTTGTTTTTTTCTCCAAGATCCTACAGACCAGCAACACTGGGAGCTGCACAGGAATCAGGAGCTGCTCTTAATCAACAATTACAATAGTTCTACTGAAGTTTCTCTCAGGTCTCGCCAAAAACGCCCTTCATCCTCTGCTTAATCAGACAAGAGCCCTCAGCTCCCCAAACACGGAACAGCAACAACCAGCCTGTCCAAAGCAATCTCACATCCAAACACCCCAGCGCTCTCCTGCACACCAAAGCACTTCTGAAAAGCGAAATCTGCTTTAATCCACTCTCGAATCATCAAAGCTGAAATCTAAAAAACTCTAATCTGGGGGAGGGGGCAGGGTATCTCAAAGCCAGCGTGAACTGAAGACAGATGTATTTTTAATCACAGGTCTGTAACATGCTGCAGTTCTCGCCGGATTAAGCTGCATTAGAGCTCCTGTCGCTCTATTAAACTCACTGCATCTGTGGGTCCTCTCACAGAGAAATTCTACCAAATAAAAGAGACATAAGGCCAATACAATTCAATTTGATTTATATAGAGCTTTTTACAACAAAGTTGTCACAAAGCAGCTTTACAGAGTCCAGGTCTGAGCTCCTAGTGAGCCAAAAGCGAGGGAGGCAGGGGAAAATCTCCCTCAGGAAGAAACCTCAGGAGGATTGACCTGGAGAGAAAGAGATGGGGATAACTAAAAAAAGAATGCTTCCATTTCTTCATAGTCGAGTTCTTCTCCTTCACACTCTGTTCCTTTACACATACATTTGTGTTTCTATATTTTGTCTCTTGCATTTTTTTCAATACGTATGTTTCTCTGTTTTTGAGCAGCACCTGACCTCACAGGTTTCTAACTCAGAACCTTGAGAAGCTCCGGAGAGCCAACAACAGGGAAATAGGAGGCCCTCCAGACCGGACTGTGTTCAGAATAGGAGAGAAACTTTGGAGCTTCTTTTACCTGTCTCAGAAAGCTTCAGGAAGTCTAAGTGTACCATGCCTCATCACTGACTCCAGAACTTGAGCAAAATCCATCCGTTGGTGTCAAGAACAGAATTATCGAGAAGGAAACAATAAAGTCTGCACAAGAAACGTAAGACCCTCCTCCGTCTTTGACTGGTGCTCTCAGTTTCAGTCCCAACACCCAATTCAAGAACAACCTAGTTAATTGTGAGCCCCCCAAAAAAGACTGTGGTAGTGAATGGAACCAGGGATCATAATGTCTGCAACACAAACATCTGCAATGTATTTACTCTCCAAAGCCACCAGTGAACCTCCCTGTTGTCTTTTGATATTCTCTATGTACTACTGATGAGGATAAAATTGTGGTCAGTTTGATCAAAACAGACTATTTTGCCTCTTAATACCTTGCATGTATAGTACTGTGCAAAGGTTTTAGGAACCTATACAAATTGTTTAAAGTCATTTGTCTCTCCATTCACAAAACATTCATATAAACAAAAAAAATCAGTAAACATATTGTTTGGATATATGAAACTCGCGTCTGATTTAATTGAATGAAGCACTGATTTGAGTCAAACCAGGTTTTTGATGGAAACTACAAATAATACTGGACTTCCACTAGGAACACACTGATATACTGAACATAAAATCACTAAAGTATCTTACTTGGGTTTGTTCTAAGGTTTATTTACTATATTTGGTGTCATTAATATGGAAAAACACTCACTAATCGCTTTCTAAACAGTTTTTAAATATTCACAGGTGCCCTATTTCACAGGTGCCCAAAACTGCACTGCATTGTACAACTCCAGCATGAATGGAGTTCGACGTGTGGCCTTGATCTTCAAATAACTCTGACATGTTTTGATTATCTCACAATAGCTCGGTACAAAAAACATTATGATGCTAACAATGTAATTATCACTCTCACAGCAGAGAGAACCATCTATGCTTCTGACCTTGTGAACAACGTCCTTGTGGGAACATGGAGAACCTTGAGGCTGAGTGATAAGAAATAAGTTGTTTTATCTAATTCACTGATATACACAGTGTATGTACTGACTCAGGCTACAAGCTAACGTTGGTCACAAGTTACGAAGACACTATAATTTGTGCCTGATGTGTAAAGCATTGTGAACAGGCTGACTGAGTTTGTCATGTTGTTTTAGAGTCATTGTAAAATGAAAGTTAATGAAAGTTAACCCAGTTCTTTTCACCACCACTGTAAATACATTTGGATAGTAAATTTCTCTTAAATAACCCACTGATTAATCTTGTGTACATCTCAACAACTGAACTATGAAGACTTCAAGAACAATTGGTGGAACTACACTTGGATTGTAGCTTAGTGGGGGGAAAAAAAATAAACACGAGTCTATGAACCTGACGAACACAATGTTGCAGGTTCAAACCCCACCCCACCTTCTACCCTTGTGTCCTTAAACGAGAGACTTAACCCTGGAACTTAGTCCCTCCAGGGGGACTGTACTTTTAACTGATGATTATAAGGGTGCCTGCCAAATGCCGTCTACATAAATATTATCCGATTTAATCTGTGTAACGATATATTGGTTGGGCCCCAGCTCACATCAGCTCTCAGTGCACAAACACTCTAGTGGCTCCAGTGTTCAAATGCACCCGCTCCTTTTGCACCGAGCACTTGATTCAACAAAAGGACGGGTAAGAGCACGACACAGATAAAGATAAAGGCACAAGCTCAAAAAGCAGCTCAGCCGAGCACTGGAAACTTTATCGCTCTTTGATTGCGGCAGCAGCACCAAAGCTCAAGCTTCACTCCGAGGCTCCAAATAAGCCTCGGCCTGTTTCTTCATCCAGGCGGTATGCATTACAATAGCCCTCATGAGGAACAAAAGGCCTCATAGACGCAGAGGAGAGCAAGCAGGGAAGAAGAACTCAGTCTGGAAATGAAGGAGCGCTGCTTGAGAGCCATTGGCCCCTTTCCAGTTAGCGTAAGGCTCCTGGAATCAGTCCGTCTGCTAAGAGAAGCTAGAGGAGAACATTCCTGTGAAAGAAGAGCGTTTTGTTGGTGCCAGGCTGAGCCGCAGGGTCACGGCTGTGGGCTTCTCCAGCATGCCGGTTTCAGGGGTTTCTCAACAGCCTCACACAGGACTGAAAGGACAAGGCCTGTAGTGAAGCCCAAAACAGCCCTAAAACCCAAAACCTTTCAGGAGCATTCAGCTCCGTGACGATGTTTTTGTTATTGGACTGAGACTGGACTTGACTGACTGAAATGTGGGATTGCGAACATCATTATTTTTTATCATACTAATACCTTATGTCAATATTATTTATATACTACTTACCTCTGCTACGCACAATAACATACACCTAACTACCATTTCTGTTGTTCACTTCACTGTAAGTACTTATCAATGGCATTTATACCCAGCCTTTCTGTATCTAGCCAAGTGTATTTAATATAGGGGGTTTTCTACAGGTTACTTAATTTGAATTATTTAGACTTTATATTTGATATAGTCTTTGTTTCTGCATCTCTGTGTAGTCATAAAATTAGCAATTATCTCCAGGATTATTATTATTATTATTATTATTATTATTATTATTATTATTATTATGCAATGATCAGTTCAATATTTGACAGTGGAATACAACCACTTAACATACCCATACACCCATAACCAGTCCATGGGTGGTGTTGGCAGCCTAGTGTGTTAAACTCTCATGTATTGAACCAGAAGTTGCAGGTTCAACCCCACTTACAACCACTGTGACCCTGAGTAAGACCCTGATTCACTCCAGGGGGACTGATTGTGAGTTGCTCTGTATCATTTGCAAAAAGGAGCATCCTCAAAAAGACATAAATGTAAATGTATAGGCTAAAGGCAAGACAGCAGAAAAAGTGCAAAGCTCAGCCAAGCAGTCCAGTCCCACAGAGGCATCACTGTCCCTTGCATTAGTGTTAAGATGTCCTGGCTCTTCTCCAGCACGCAGGCCGAGCCAAACTCGCTCCGCTCTTCTGTTTTTAATCTACTGCCAGAAAGGTCGAACTCATTGGGAGTTCAAGGGGAAATCCTCCGTTTTCACCTGTAGTCTTAATGCTCGGTGGGGTGCCTGTCATGTCCCTCATCCATACACACGCTTTGGCAGTGCGAACCCTGAGCGTGCCGCCCATGCCAGGCACCCATGCAGGGGAACAATGGGCAGAAGAATTCAGGTCACGGCTATAGCCTGGCCATACCCCACTATAACCTCATCATGGCCTATTTACCATAGGCCAGGGGGCCGCTCTGATAGAGACAACACAGGACAGAACAAAAGAGAGAGGAGAAACAGAACACTCCCCGATCTTAAAAAAGGAACACATTTGTACCTTCTCACTTCTTTTTCTTTATTAGATTTGAAAAGTTGGCTCTGATGTTATGATGCCATTATGAGTGGATAAACTGAAACATGCCTTTATCCCAAAAAGGCCTTTTCATTATTTTCATTACTGTGCCTTTAAGACTGATGGATGTAGGTCTGTTCTGACAGAATGACTGAATTGGGCCTCATGTAAAAAGTAGTCCAGACTGAAACACTGCACATAACTTCCACATGAATAACTACTATAGGCTGAATAGGAGGGTAAATGCGTTTGTGACATCACAAAAAGAACCAAGTCAGGGCTGTTTTTAGAGTTTGATTTCCACATTTGAGTCATATGAGGCTTTCTTATGACAAATATATATATACACAATTTCTTATACAGCATAGAAAGTTCAGTGTGCACAGGGTTGCACTAAAATAACCTCAGGTATATACTTCAAATTATGGACAGGGTTGATTTTGTACAGCCTTTTTATATATTCCCAAGACGCTGTCCACTTCATGATTTTTCTTACTTCTTTGTATCTCTCCTCCTGTCACGGCTTTCCTCCCTTCTCTACTCACCCTTGTCAAACACCGCCCCCCCAAAAAAATCATTGCCTCATGGAACAGGCCGGAACAGTCCTGCTATCATCAGCCGAGGAAACACACCGCGTCCTGTGGGACTCTCCATTTCCCAAACAGCCGAGTCACCTCAGCCTCCGCTCCGGAAACCAGACAAACACACGGGCCTGCAGCTAACACAGCAACTGACCGCTCTCACATCATCCACTTCCCCCGGGGAACGAGGACACCAGGGCTTACTGCTGCCCAAACCATTGCACTGTCCATTTCCAAGATAAGATTTAGGCAAAAATCTAATGTACACAGTTTTAGCCACATCAAACAGCCAAGACAGAGTTTTTCCTTTAGTTTCACACTAAAGTGTATAACGATTGGACATGCAGTTTGCAAAATGCTGTCCTGATGATCCAAAGCCTCATTTGCTAGCTACATTAGCCTTGTAGCTCAAGTGTAAGACCAAAACATTTAACCCTGGGCACCACATATGTATTGCCTTCCCATGTGTTAGGTAAGGGGGGAACTTAGAGCAGCTGGCAGTCTGGTGGTTAGGGTGTTGCCACTGTGATCAGAAGGGTGTGGATTTAAATCCCAGGATTGCTAGTGCGGTGAGGGTGGTAACATCTCCACACACTGCTCCTAGGGAGCCCCTCATTGGTAGCAGGCAGCCCACTGCTTCACTTAGTGAATAGGTGAAGCAATTTCCTCTGGGATCAATAAAGTATAGCTTTAATAGAGACCCACTGAAGGGATCTCTCTTGTTAACACCTGTTCACTTGAATATTTTTTTTTAATAATGTGAACTACTTGGTTGTAGTCTATAATTTCATTTGTTGTAACTATAGTGAACAGTCCAACAGACATTTCAGGGGCTCATTTCATTACACATAGAACTTGTACAACTGTGTTAAAAATAAAGAATCTTGAATCTCTCAGGACAAAGAATGAGGACGCCCCCCCCCTTCTGAGGGCGATGAAGTGGTCTTTTTCTAAGCTGGTGGAATCAGGGGCTTGGAACAGAGGATCCATAACACACTCCATAACCATCACTCCTTCACTCCTCTCATTCTATTTCACATGTCCATGCCTTTTTAGGCTTTGTAAGAAATATCACCGCGTATAAATGCAAATGAAAGCATGTAAGATCGTCAATATGACTATTTTAATGCATACACAAGACACTGAATTTTTGTCTTTTCTATCTGTCAGTGATAGTGCTGCCCTTCTAATCCTCACTTCTTCGCTTGTCAACACACTGACCCACTTATTGCATTTGTGCCATCCTCACTCAATTACAAAACAACCGAGGGAGGGGGCGGGTCACAATGAGAAGAAGAGAAATAAAGAAAAAGAGAAAGGTCCAGGCTAGTGAGTCCCCCATCAGCACCCCATTAGATTAGTGACGGCCTGCCAATGCAATTAAGCAGCAGAGAGGGTGATTTAGTGCTCCACTTTACAGCATTCTCCTCCGCATGGGGCCAACGCGTCAATGCTAACACAGCCACAGAGAGAAACCGCTCAATAACACACAAGCACACACACTCAAGTCTTCCATTCTCACTCTCCCTCTCTTTATATTTGTGTTCTACTCTCAGACACTGGTTGTGTAACTATGAATCGCAAGAGAACAAAAATAAATAAAATAAAATAAAGTCTTGATGCCAATGGTTGGCATCAACTTAAAGGGCCCATTTGATTGTTTGTTTGTCATGAGATACTATGTAAATGCCTTAAGTGGAACTCAAGGAATAATAAAATGCTAGAATAATGTAAGAGATGGCCTCCCTACCCCAGGCCACTGCCCTTCCAGCTCTAGTCTCATAAGAAGGTCCTTTAATGACCATCATCACTTTTCTCAACACATCGTGTCAGCCAAGGTGCCAAATATGTTCATTACATTAGTGCAGCAAATATACCAATGAGGCAATCTAACCAAAAATATATCACAATGAATCCACAGAAATATTGTGGCAAGTCAGTGTGTTTACCTTCCTCACCGAGACCAGAAAACAATCGCATCCCGCCGACAGGATGTGCTTCTGTTGCTGCACAGGAAGTGAGCTCAGCCCTGAGGGGGCACAGAAAAAGGAAAAGCCCACTCGGGACATGAAGGAGCTCCGCCCTACACAAACAGGACGTTACACCAGTAGACAACACGACTCACCCCCCGCCTCTCTCGATTTCCCCCTCTTCCTTTGGCTCCTCTGTAATACAGCCACCTGTTGCTATCCCGGACCCCTCAATTCTGCTGTCTCCCCCCTGTCCCAGTGTCCAATTCAGACTATCTTTCCCACCCTGATATATAATTCCTTCAACATATATCCCAAAGCTGGCCTTTTCAAAATGGCACAATATGCAAATAAGCTTCTAGTCAATGTTTTATTGTGTGCTGTGAGAATCCCGACCAATCACGGAGGACCTTTGTGCGTTTCTAGATCCCGTCAATTTAGTAGGCCCAGGTAATACAATATATTTTTAAAACACACTCAGGTAACATTTTTAAATTAATATCCCGGTTGCAATAGTGTAGCAACATAATATGTTTTTTTTTACAAATAATGTGCAGCCCTAGTATTAATTTTCAAAAATATTCATTCCTCTCCTTCTAAATAATTTTCAGTCCCAGAATCAATCCTCGCCTCTTGTTTCATTACAGCTTCTAGGAAGCTGCAAGTCCCTAACGCTCATTCATCAAATGCACTTCTATCACACTTCATCTGCTGTTACATAAACATGGGAGGAGCTCCCATGGGAAAAGCGGACACACAGGTTGATTTACAGGCACACATCTGATTCCTCCTGGGTTTTCCTGTCCATCATGACAAGCTAAATGAAAACAGAAACTGTGAACTGTGTAAAAGTGCTGAGCAGCATTTTCTTACTGACAGAGCAAGAACTTCTCACTCCAAACCAAACTCTGAACAGAGAACGGTTTTACATACAGACATTATCAGAAAGCAAGCAACAGTCATAGAGATAGAGAGAGAGAGAGAGAGAGTCCAAGAGACTGAGAAAGAGAGAGAGTGAGAGACAGTGAGTTAAAAGAGAGAAAGTAATTACCAGAGAGAGAAAAAAAGGAGAGAAAGAGAAAGTGTGAAACAGAGAGAGAAAGGGAGATGGAGAGATAGAGAGACAGACAGAGCGAGAGGGAGAGAGATAGAGAGAGGGAAAGAATGAGAGAAAGAAAGATGGGGGAGAGAGATGGTGAGAGGCAGTCGTAAAATAGATATGAGAGGAAAATGGGGAAAAAGAAAGAAGGCACACCTAAATAAATAGGGAGTAAAAGACAACAGGAAATTGTCTGTAAGAAAAACGACGAAAGAAAGAACAAACAGATGAACATGACCGAGAATAGAGAAAAAATTCATTGGACAATGGAAAGTCGTGTGCTACCTGTTTCGCCTCCTCCACAGACGCCTGCAGTTTGCGCAGCTCCTTCTCGTACTGCTCCCTCAGTTTGTCCACCTCCTGGTCGTGGGTGGACACCTCCTCCTTCAGCGCTCCTTTCAGAGCGGTCAGCTCCCGCTCGCGCCTCCTCAGCACCTCCTCCTGCTCCTCCTTCGCCAGCAGCACCTCCTGCAGGTCCAGCTTCAGCTGCATCAGGTCCTGTGGGGGGAGGAAAATAATTACTTTCTGTCTTCACGAAGGAGGTTAATGATTATATGCAAAACCGCTGCCCTGCATAATGAATATAAGCAGGGAGGTGTAATATTTGCATGATACATTTCCAAGGATTTTCATGTCCAGAGTTGCAAGTGAGGTTTCTGTATGACTATATCTTTAAATACTGCATCACTCAGCGTGATCCCAGAGTTCAGTACAGTTTAATAGATAGCAGAGTATCCTACGGTGTCAGAAACCAAACAGGCAGGTCTGTAAGAGATTACTGAACATCTAAACACTGCTGCAGTGTCTGAGAGCTGACAGATGTGGCTCACCTCCATCATGGAATCCTTCTCTGCACTGTCCGGCTGAGACCGCTTGGCTCCATCAAGCTCGTCATGCATCTCTGACAGCTGGTCCTGTAGGTCCCTGATCTCAGTCTGATACTGCTCTCGCTCCATCTTTACCTGGAAAAGCCTGAAACACACACACACACAAACATGTTGTTTATTTACAGACTCAGGATGGGGGATCATACACAAATCCTATATATACAGTACTGTGCAAAAATTTTAAGCACCTGCAAAAAGACTTAAAAACAAAATCACACTGTACCAAGTGATTTTATGTACAGTGTCTTTCTTGTGGAAGCCCAGTATTACTTGCAGTTTCCATCAGAAACCTGGTTCGACTCAGTCAGACACTGACTAAATGAATTCAGTAGCTGCTGATGGAATTTCATGAATTCAAACAAAGGCCGAAGGAACCGAAGAGGGAACTGAACCTGTGTTCTCCTCACTGGCTCACAAAATATCAACTACTTTTTACAAACAAAACAAAGCTTGATACTTTTTACTGCTTTATTGTTTCTCTTTGTGTGTCTGTGCAATTGTAGAATATTGATCCGCCAGGATCAATTATGTTACCTGAATCTGATCCTGATCCTTATTTTAACCTCAGTAACCAAAAACAACAGGTCCTGCTCTTTCAGTAAAAAGTTTTAAGGAGATTCTCTCTTTATATTGCCTCATTTTCCCCCTGATATTCCAAATAAAGTATCAGATACACACACACACACACACACACACACACACACACACACACACATATACAGTTAGACCCCAAAATACTTGGACAGTGACACAAGTTTTGTTATTTTAGCTGTTTAGAAAAACCTATTCAGGATACATTTATATAATCAATCTGGGCTTAAAATGCAGACTCTCAGCTGTAATTTGAGAGTAGTTACATCCAAATTGGAGCAAGGGTTTAGGAATTACAGCTCTTTAATTCATAGCCGCCTCTTTTTCAAGTGACCAAAAGTAATTGGACAATTGACTCAGAAGGCTGCAAAAAGAAAACAAGGCTGCATGGGCTCTTCCCTTGTTAACCTGTCCTCAATTAGGCAGTTAAAAAGTCTGGAGTTGATTCCAGGTGTGGCGTTTGCATTTGGAAGCTGTTGGTGTGAACACAAAACTTGTGGTCAAAGGAGCTCTCAAAGGACATGAAACAAACCATCCTGAGGCTGAAAAAAAAAGAAAAAATCCATCAAAGAGATAGCAGAAATGTTAGGAGTGGCCAAATCAACAGTTTGGTACATTCTGAGAAAAAAAGGGTGCACTGGTGAGCTTGGGAACTCAAAAAGGCCTGGACATCCACGGAAGACCACAGTGGTAGATGATCGCAGAATCCCTTCCATGGTGAAGAAAGACCCCCTCACAACATCCAATCAAGTGAAGAACACTCTCCAGGAAGTAGGTGTATCAGTATCTAAGTCTACCATAAAGAGAAAACTTCATGAGAGTAAATACAAAGGATTCACCACAAAGTGCAAACCATTAATCAGCCTCAAAAATAGAAAGGCCAGAATTGACTTTGCCAAAAAGCACCTGAAGAAGCCAGCCCAGTTCTGGAAAAGCATTCTTTGGACAGATCAACCTGTACCAGAATTAGGCATGGGCCGGTATAAGATTCTGACGGTACGGTAACCTTGGATAAAAATATCACGGTTTCACGGTATCACAGTATTGTAATTACTGCTCTATGATGTTGTATTTAAATGTCTGGGTTAAAAAACAACTCTTTTTGTCCCAACTGAACACAGTATATTTTATTTTAGGAAACATATAGAACATTTTGTAACACTGAACATCAGGTAAACTAATTAAAATAAAAAATTGAATCTTCTTAATTTACTTGTGTGAGCCTAAACCTGCAGCTGAACTATAATCAAATTAAAGAAACAAATACAATTTTCAAAAACAAATCCTTCCTTTGACGACACAAACACTGTACATATCGTAGGAACGGTATAAGTTTATTTTTGCGGTTTTGATACCTTGACTTATTTAAACCGCGGTATACCTTGAAACCGGTTATCGTCCCATGTCTAACCAGAATGATGGGAAGAAGAAAGTTTGGAGAAGAATTGGAACAGCTCATGATCCAAAGCACACCACATCTTCTGTAAAACATGGTGGAGGCAGAGTGATGGCATGGGCATGCATGGCTTCCAATGGCACTAGGTCACTTGTGTTTATTGATGATGTGACAAAAGACAGAAGCAGCCGGATGAATTCTGAAGTGTATAGGGATATACTTTCTGCTCAGATTCAGCCAAATGCAGCAAGTTGATTGGACGGCGTTTCACAGTACAGATGGACAATGATCCAAAACACACTGCAAAAGCAACCCAGGAGTTCTTTAAAGCAAAGAAGTGGAATATTCTGCAATGGCTGAGTCAGTCACCAGATCTCAACCCTGCCGAGCAGCATTTCACTTGCTAAAGACAAGACATAAGGCAGAAAGACCCACAAACAAGCAACAACTGAAGACAGCTACAGTAAAGGCCTGGCAAAGCATTTACAAAGGAGGAAACCCAGAGTTTGGAGATGTCCATGGGTTCCATACTTCAGGCAGTCATTGCCTGCAAAGGATTCCCAACAAAATATTGAAAAGTAACATTTTACTTAGGGTTATGTTTATTGGTCCAATTACTTTTGAGCCCCTGAAAGGAGGAGTGTTTGTATAAAAATAGCTACAGTTCCTACATGTTTGATCATATATTTTTGTTCAACCCCTTAAATTAAACCGTAAAGTCTGCACTTCAATTCTGTTGTAGTTGTTTCATTTCAAATCCAATGTGGTGGCATGCAGAGCCCAAATCATGAAGATTGTGTCACTGTCCAAATATTTTTGGCCCTGACTGTACATACACATACATACATAAGCACAAACACACATACTCACACCATCAGAACACCTGCACAATGAATCATATCTGACTGGCCACTGAGTGAGTAGTTGCAGCCCATTAACTATTAACTGTCCCTGCAGCACTCACACCTGCACCTGCTGGAGTAATCTCAGGTAAGCCACCTGTGAGGCTCTCTGCAGGGGAATAATGCTCTAATCGGCTGAACACATGGGCCATTATGGTGGAGAGATAGGAAAAGCACTGTGAGTAGAAATATTGCAGTGCTGTCACAGTCGTTCACCTCGCAGGCTGCTCATAACTCTTGTGATTTAACTTGTGCTCTCCAGGGACCATCAACAGTTCTCGTCAACTCTGGCACATGTACAAAGAGAACCTGAGAGCGTCTTACTCCTCCAGTGTGGTCCGCAAGTCCGCCTCCGTTTTGGCCAGTTTGTCCCTCAGTTTGTTGCACTCAGCCTGACTCAGCTCCAGCTCCTCCTGCAGGTCCTTCAGTCCAGCACCCGCCTTCCCCTGCGCTTCAATCAGACCCTTCTGCTTCTGGAAGAAAAATACCATACATCACATTACGTAGGTATTTATCATATACACACATGCACTTACTGAACACTCTATGCAGAGAATACACACAAACACACACACACAAAGTCCACTACCATGATAACATCACTTCTATGTGGAGAATGATGCAGTAGAATACATACTCACCATAGATTAATGGAATAAAGAGGGTTAACAAAGGATGAAAAGAAACAGGACCACAGTCTAACTGTAAACTACTAAGCATACCTATAAGGCACATATATATTTATTACATCCATGTACTATATACAAGCATAGAAAAAAAGAGACCTTTTTCTGGCTATTGCTTTTTTGTGGGAGTGTGTACAAGGTGCAAATAATACATATAAATAATTTATTAGAGCTTGGAAATATTAAACTACACAAATCTCTAACAATATTTTACAGTTGTGACAATTAAAATAGTGATGTTAGGAGCAGAGTGTGTGCATGTGTGACTTTCATCCATCAGTCACGTAATCAGAAGGCATTTCTTATGTTTTACACAGCTTACACTGCAACAGTTCAGAACAGAATAGTAAACTGTGTATTTCACACACACACACACACACACACACACACACACACACACACACACACACACACACACACACACATAAACTGTTCAAACAGTGTACACAAAATAAGGGAAAACCTGTCTCTTATTTTTTCCCATGGCTGTGTAACTTTTATCTGAATGACCTTTCTTGACCTCTTCACCTAGGTTAAACCCAGGCTCAGCAAAACTGCTCTGTCTGGGCAGTGGCAGCTTTTTTTGGCTCCGTCTCCTTCCAAACCCAGTAATTGTTTAATATGATTACCTTCTGAAGGGGGATTTGCAGAAGGCTGGGAGGAGGCTAATGCAGGGAGGGGGGGTGGGGGTAAACAGACCGCCCGGGAGGTCCGAGGTGAAGTTGATGAGGTGCAGATGCTTTCGTGGGAATATTCTGTGTTTTTCTAAGCACTATGAGCAGGAGATTATTAAATGATAAAAAATTATCTACTGGACTTTTCTAAATGAACTGCCTCATTAAAGAATAACCGCAAATTTGGAAATATGAGGTATTCTTGATGTCTCCAGAGCTGACGTACCTTGTTTTCTTCATCCAACTGCTTTTTGAGGTGGGAAACCTCTTTTTCCAGTTCGACCTTTTGTTCCTGGAGGTTTCTGGCCTGGGCGGCGAGGTCTGGAGCCTGCGGGAAGTTTTTAAGTGATCAGGGGGTACATATCAACACTGAGTCAATGGATAATGGGGAAAAACCCATTGCCATTAAATACAATGACTTAAACTGTGAAGCTCCATATGGACAAAAGTATTGGGTCACCTGACCATTGCACCAAATTTAATGACACTGAATTCAAATACATCGATTTTTATACAGAGTCGGTTCCTCTTTGCAGCTGTAACAGCTTCCACTCTTCTTAGAAGGCTTTCCAAAAGATTCTGGAGTTTCTGTGGGAGTTTGTGCCCATTCATTCTTTAAAGCATTTATGAGGTCCGGCACTGATGTTTTTGATGTAAAGGTCTGGCTCACAATCTCTGCTCTAGATGTTGGATGGGGCTGAACTCAATTATTTTGTTCATATAGCATACAGTGGTCACACTGGTCAGTCAACAGTATTGTGAAGGTCCTGGCAAGGCCGCACAGAGAAGCCCTGCCTAGAGACTTTTCATTCACTCACACACATACACATTTGCATATGTGTTTACATATTTGCTTTCATTTTCATTTTGGTTTATTTTGTTTAATATGTTATAAAAAGACACCAAGACTTTTCTTATACTGTACACTTATTTGAGCTTAGAGTGAGCATGCAACTTTAGCTTAAAAATGTGAGTTTAAAATGAATTACAGTTTGTATGTATTGTTTGTTGTGGTCGTTGTTCTTGCAGCATCTTGGTCCGGTAGTGAAAGGGCGCCGCCAGGAAACGACTACTAAATATTTGGTTCCAGGCCTAATTGGGTTAGTCCACTTGTGTTGTGGTTATGGGGATGGTTGAGGAGGCCTTGATCAAGCCACCTCTGCTTTATTTCCTTGCAGGTGCATAAGGAGTCTTATGTTTTGATTTATTATAGAAAATCTGCTTGTTTATTTATGTTACAACTTATGCTTTTAAGTCTGTTTTCTTGTTTTTATGTTGATTAATTGTTTCATGTTCCCCCTTGTTTGTAAATGGTGCTGGTCACCTGGTATATATGTGCTTGTCTGGTTTCATGCCACCAGTCTTTTTTGTTTCTTGTGTGTGTGTGTGAAGTTAGACTCTTACAAACTAGAGTTGCCAGCAGTATCAAAACATTAAAGGCTAATATTGCACTGTTAACTGGTGATATATTAAACAGCCCTTGCATATGTGGAGAATAACAAATCTTGATCCACATAACCTCATTGTGAAACTGAGTGATTTATGCTTTATGTACTCTGTGGACATGTTACACTCAATTCGGGCCGATATTTTCCCATGCATTTTATTTACTCTTACTTCAAACGGCTTAATGCATTTTTTTTTTTTTGCACATTGCCAAGCATGTTTAAAGGAGGAAAAAAGCAGGGATCGTTTTTCTTGGCAACAGAGAGAGGGGCTGGGATTTGGCAGCGAGTAGTTAGCATTTGTACCCATGTGCTTTCTCGTTCAGCACGCACATGTTTAAACATTAGCAGCACTGGCTGGGTAAATACTGACGGCTGCCTTTTCCTCACTGCAGCCCAAAGCTGCTCGGAGCGGACGGCCTTTTGATAAGGAGCTCACAGTATTAGCTCTTAGCTGAGCCCAATTACTACAACACAACAAGCGCTCACTTTGTTGTCCGCTTGCACACCGCCCGCGGCCCTGGACTTCAGCGTCTGGATCTTTTCAAACACCAGGTTGACCTTCCTCTTAGTGGTGTCATCGCTATCAGTGCTTCTGTCAAAAACACAAGTTTTTAATGTAACAAAAAGAAACAATGAATAATGATCTTTAATCTACAGCATCATATAACAATTAATAGACATTCTGTACCCCAGTAGCTTGAATCATGTAGGCCCTGATCTGTGTGTGTTTGTGTACACTGTTTTTTTATATTTTCAAGACAATATACAAGTTCCAAGAGCATCTTCAGTCCATCAGGGATTTTTTTCTGAGAACCGAACTAATTATTGTTCGCTCAAACACTAGCGCGGAAACAGCAGACACCCTCCACATTTGTTGGATTTTGTGATGTCCAGGCCTCGTCTGCCACACCCCTTCATACTCATGCTGGGTTGCTAAGCATCGCATCCAAACATAAACCACCCTGAACGAGGACATGGGGGCGATATATAAACTCTTATTTCGCGGCAATATATACATTTTCATGCATTTGTGTGCTAAATTAAATGAACAGCTAACGTAAATTCAGCTACGTTTACATTTAAAATATAACTATAAATGTTTTGGTACTGTCCAGACTGTGAGTGTGAGGGAAGTTGAGTTTAATCCTTGACATGGAAAAAAGGAGCCCGGTTCTCAGCCTGGGCTGAGAGGACACCATGCTCAGCTTTGATCGGTCACCTCTGACCTGCCCACTCTAATTACCCCGCCTATTGGGGGGCCAAGCACAGGCCTGACAATGTGTCTATACTGGACATGCCTTCCACTGCACTGCAAATATCTAAGAGTGCCCAATACACCCACAGAGCCAGAAATCATGTTTCCTGTTTGCATTCCTTTCCTTCAACTGTAAAGTGACAGAAACCTGCTCATACACACACACACACACACACAGACAGTGAGTAAAAAAATGTAATGACAGTTTCATGACATCACTATGTAGGGACTCCTTTGACTAACATGATTGAAAACAAGACTTTTCACTTCAGTCTCTGAAACTGCTCACATAGGAACATCATGAGTCATCATGAGGGGGGGGTTGTCCAAAATAGTCCCAGGGAAAAAGCTGAGTACTCAAGACCAAATGAAATGTTTCACTGATTTTGTAAGCACACACCCTATAGAAAGAAAATGTTTCTGCACCTCTTAGTGAATAACTCGGAAGGATTTCATCTGACAAATGTAACACAAAGTAAATGTAAATGAAAAAAAGTATTCTGTGAAAAAGTACTTGTTTACTGGTGCATACATTTTTTCTAATTTATACAGAAATTGAGAATAAAAATGCATAAAAAATGCAGATATTATCATGCTAATAAAAAAATAAGTACACTTAGTAAAAGAAGTAAAGAATTAACACAACATGTCACTTGATCAGGGCCAACTATGACTGTATACTATAACCGGCAGCTAACCTTGTCACAGTTCCAATTTCATTATAACGCTGTTCTCAATGTAACACAGCTCCCACAATCACTGTGCAGTCATCTATGCCTCTGCATCATTCTGGAAACATCTAATAACATCTAAAACACCTGGAACTTTTCTCGGCTCCCTATGAATCATTTCAGGCTTGTATATATGTACAGCGTAAGTGTCATATTAGAATGATTTTTAAACTGGTACACCGTTTTTTACATCATCGATATTGACTCCAGGATTTTCAGGTGTAGTGCTTCTGGCCCGGGGCCGGCAATAATCTCCCTGCTTCATCTTTCTCCAAGAAGCACACGAGGAATGCAGAGAGGGCAGAACTCCTGACGCAAAGAATACGAAGTTGGCAGAGTGTACGGTTACAGGAGAGTATTAACCGAGCAGTGCAGGACTTTGGGTCTCCTCTGCTGTGCCTTTGAAGCAGAGCAACGATCGTGCAGGATTAGACGAGAACAACAGGAAACAAGCAGCAGCTCTGGAGGAACTTTAGCCCTCGTTAAGTAGAACAGAGCAGACCTCCTGACTCGACCCTGTGGGAGGAGGTGCAGGGTCCCAAGACTGACTCTCACTCTCACACACACACACATCTTTACATATCTATTCTACATCTATATCAAAAAGGAGTCTAGATAATATGATGGTGCTATAGGGAGAGACATTTTCAATGTTTTTTTTAAAGGAACCTCAGCCTGCAGTTTCCCTATACTGGAGAACAACAATTTGTTCTATGAAAAACAAGATTAGGCCTCTCTATTGTACCTCTCTATTGTTCCTTCTACAACACTAGTCAAACCTATTCTCCTTCAATGAGAAAGAACTGGCACGGTTCTATACATACGAACCCCCTTTTTACATAACTACTGGCTTTATTTAAGAACATACAAAGAACCCTTTTAATGAGGCGAGTATAACGGTTCAGTATACGTGGTCCTACATGCGACAGCTTTAAATGGGGAACAGCCAATCACATTTGAGAAACGAATGTTTTGTATATAATAATAAAAAATGCAATGAAAAGTAATTGAATTTGTCTGACAACTGAACCAAAAAGACACCTTGGTGCCATGTTTAACAGAACACAATTATAAACCGAGTACAAATGATATTTTATTCAATATTTCACACACTGGCCAGCACTATAACCAATTAACCATGACTAATTAATCTTTCTTTGCCAAGAGATGGTCAGTGTTCTCTGCACGTATTTGTAATATTTTACAATGGCTTGGGATGGGGCTTGTTCAGTCAGGTTTTGGAATGATAATTTATATAAAATCAGTTACACACATTAAACTGTAACCAGTACACCAGAACAGTCCAACCACTCCCCATGTCAGTAGAAGAGTAGAAGACCTGCTGTTGCTCTCAGTTTCAGGTAAAACATGATGCATCTTTCACCTGGTGAGTCAGAGAATGCGGAGGTGTGTATGAGTGTATTTGTGTCTTTGTAGGGGCATTCATTAAACAGCTGAGTCTGCTCCTTGTGGGTTGCGGGAGTCTGAATCTATGTAGCGTTATCACTAAGCTGAACAACAATAAAAACCATTTGGGTGCTTTCATGGGGAGTTTTGATGTAATGACACATCCCCAGTGATTATCGGGTTGCTGAGTGGGCAAAAATCCTAATGCAGTGCCAAACAGAGAAAATTACATGAGTCTGAGTTTGGGCTTTTTGTCTAAGCATTACTCAGAGGTCATTTCTTACTAAGCGAAAAGAATGTAAAGCTTTGTTGAACAGTTCCTCGTAAGATCTGAGGACTCACCCATCTTTGAGGTAATTGAATAAGATTTGCTTGGCAGTCTCTTCATGTGTTTGTTTTGACAGCTCTTGTTGACCTTTCAGAAGATCAGGTGTTGTCTGTTCCAGGAAGGAAAAACACAGAGAATATGAGTGAAGAGTTTGGCTGTTTCCAATATATTTTATTCCCAAAAGAAAAGTTAAGACCAAAAGACTAACCTTTCTTACCTCGGCATCCACTTCTGTGCTTGTATTCCTGTTGCTGTTTGGAATGGGCCTGGACAAAGACGCTGTAGCCACACTGGTCAGAGTCCTAGTGCTGGGTGTTACTTTCTGTGCCTCAGTTACCCTGTTGTCCAAAGGCAGAATGGAGGGCCTAGAAAGGGGCTTCTTATAACCTACAATAGAAGCCGTAGCACTGGACACTGTTCCTTGCGGAGATCCAGGTGCACTGCTGATACTTGCCACATCTCTTAATCTTGACCTGCGCCCAAAAGTGGACGGTGGGGACAATGGTGACTTCTGCAGAAGCTGTGATGGTCTCAACAGATGCTCAGTGGACCGGCCTCGATTTCGGCTCACTTCATCTAGGTACTCTGCATCACCCTGAAGGCCAAATGGCAAGGCACTATCCACGCTCCGGGAGCGCTTGCGGTCTTCTGGGTTGATTCGGTTCCTTCGGCCTGTCCGTCCTCTCCTCTGGTGGCCCTCTTTGCCGTCAAATTTATTGATGAGTGCATCCACTCCTGGAATGGACCCAGTGTCAATGTCTCGGCCAGTTCCTGGCAAGAAGGGGATGTAGCGACGGTTCTCGTGACGGTTTATGGTGTCTGCATACAGTGCCTCAAGCTGCTCTTCCTTGGTCGGCGTAGTCGAAGACATGGAGGAATGGCGGGAGCGTGACGACTGAAGCACAGGGCCGCTGGAGTCAGTTCTTCTCAGCGGGAGGACATCCGGTTCTCTGCGACTTCGTTCTAGGCTGGAGTTTGTGCTGCTAGCTGTGCTTGGGGTCTTACACAAAGGCTGTTCAGTGGGAGTACTGGTTGCAGTAGATGCCTGAGGAACCGGAAGGCGCTGGTGAGGTGGGGAAGGGGATGGAGGCTTAAAAGCTAGTTGAGATTGGGCCTTAACCTGTGGTTGTGCTTGGGCTTGAGGTTTAGCAGGCATTTGAGGTTGAGGTTTAGATGAAATTGTCTGAGGCTGAACTTTCGATGGGAACGTTTGGCGAAAGGGCTGTGGCTGAGCCTGTTTGCTTACATCCTGGACAACGGGTGGATCCTGGCCTTTGGGTTGGTCAGGGCTGCCGGATCTGGCAGGGTCAACAGCCGCAGTTGTTGCCCTGGGAAAGGACCCTGGATAGACGTTTCTAGTCTCAGCAGCTGAGAGAGGTTGGGGTTGGACGGTATGGAAGTTTTCAAGGGTGTTGTTTTCTGGGTCATAAGGTTTGAGGATCTCTGGATGCTTCTGGAAGTTTAATCGAGCAGGTGTATTCTTTGCTTGAGCCTCTGTGGGCTCTGTGATGCCATTGTGAGGACCTACATGTTGCGTTTGCTTCTGGGATCTGTATTCCACAAATGGGTTGCTGGCCAGATTCTCCCTGGTTCCTCTGAAGTCATACTCCTGATAGTTATCAATAAAGGACCCTTCAGAGTCCATGTGCCCATTATTCCTGGATACCGCATATGGGTTGGACCCTCTGTCCTGATTATTCAGGACCACATAGGGATGCCCATCTATGCCTTGGACTCTGATGCTGAGGCCGTAGGTGCTGTTTTCACCCCTTATGCGAGTAGGCTGAACATAGCCCTGTTGTAGTCCTGTGTTTGGAAGGCCACCGACTTTATAGGACTCCATCAGGAACGCCGAGAGAAAGAACCAAATCCCTCTCCCTGGAAAAGCCTCACCTCTGCAAACAAAAGCCATAAGCTCATTATTTGTTCCAAAATGCATGCCTCTAGAGCCAAATGACTTTTGTAATTGTTTTTAAATTCTTACGGCCACTAATGAGACTTTAAAGCCTGGTGTTCTTTGATAAGGTCAAGGGGTTTATTTGTGTCCAGCAATGAATGAAGTCTGTGTGTGTACTTATATACCAAACAGAGCTTACTGGTAAGGCATTAGAGTTGACAACACCAGCCAAACACAAAAAAAATTGTCAAAAGGAATGTATTGAAAGACACTCGTTGCTACATACCGTCATTAAGGAGCAAACATGGCTAATGTTAGAACCTCTTTAGTCACTTCACACCCACCAGTGATGATTCAATCATGGCTTTAACAGGTGCGCTGCAGAACAATACACAATCCTTTTACATCATAGTTCATACGTGCATGGCAAGCACACAAGCAGTTAAGTATGTGGTATTTCAGCTCAGTCGCAGACGCAATAATCGCTAACATATTCTTAATACTGCAGTGACCAAAGCAAAGGGAAACATGGGCACAGGGTATAGACAGGGCCTCTGGGAAAATAAACCCTTGCTAGGAAAGCAAACAGTGCTACAGTGCGGAGCCTGGGGTCACGAAGATAAGAAGGTGAGGGCAAAGAGGAGACTGGGTTGAAGGTGTATGAAACATGAGAAAATATCATACCAAGAGAGGTGCAGCTGTCACAACATTAATAACAACTAGTCTGTTTTCACTTGAGCCAAAGGCATCCAGGCAGTATGGCGAGGCCTTAAAGTAATTTATGCAGTCTCTTTTACTTACATGACAACCATTCATGTATTCAGTTACACCTCCATGGCTTTAGAAGGACACTTTGATTCATTTGCTTTCACCTGACAATCAACTGAACCCTGTGATTTCTGCCAACACAAAGCAATATACATATCACATCTCTCCAGGCATTCAAGCAGCCGAAGACCTTTTATCAGCATCCTGCTGACACTACTGATAACACAAACAAATAAACACTTGATTCTCATTGGTCTATCACTGAAGACAGACCACTAGGTGGAAGAGGATTCCGTGATACAACACAGGCCCCAACAAACAAGCCCATTCATCTATACAGAGGTCTCCTAGAGATTATTAGTAACCCTGGATTGGTCACTACTTCGCACGCTTTGATGAGCAAAGGTGCAACAAAGATGCAAGACATGAGGCAGCAACCCTTCCTGGTTTACAGTTAATACACAGGGGACTCAGAGTGACTCAAACGCTCCAGCTTTCAGAAAAGAGGAGAAGGGAGAACAATAAAGGGGAGTTAAAAAGCGACATGTCCCCTTATGCGGGAGAAAAAGCGCTGCACTACAAAAAAAACAAAAAAAACAGAGAAGACACGACACAATAGCTTCTTTCAGCCTCGGTATCACATGTATCCAGCACACAGGGACTTGGGGGTGTTAATGTAGCTCCTTTTCCTCTCATTGTATCCTGTGGAAGTGCCCAAATTCTGGCTTCTGACACAGAGGAAGGCCACATGGCCGGTGCCAGCTAAAATATCCTTGTCCTCCACCCTGCAGATCTCGCAGGGGTTTAACACTTCTCTGGTGGGTGGGTGGATACCATGGTCAGTGCCAAAGCCTAACCTCTATACTAAAATTGACCATTCTCCCCTTATTGGTACAATCATACAAAAAACTTTTAAAGGTGTGCCAATATGGGAACTGCTGAACAGTCCTAAAGATGGTCTCCACACATTGTCGTGTTTATACCTGACGATGCTGGTATCTATGGTTTTATATGTATAAGTAGATAAGGTATAAAGAAGAACTACATATTTTTTTATTATTATTGTTATTATTATTAAATGTTGTCCCACACACTAGCTAGGCCTCCGCATATCGCACAGTACTAACAACACTGGGATACCAGAACATGCGCATCCTTCCTCCAGGGCATGTAAAGTCATGGATCAGCATAACGGTGAATTGCAGCGAGTAACAACTGCAGTAAAGTGAATAAAATGTAGTCCGGCTCAGTCTAAATGTCCCGTTAATTAAATAAAGTTAAACAAATTTCACTTTTCATACACGTTTTGAATATCCAAGAATGCACAGTAGTGACAAATCTGTTTAATGTCTTCAAGTTCTGCATTTCCACTGTATAACACTTCTCAAGCTCAGCTCACACAGTCCTGGGGCGAAGGCCTCAGCCACACTCTGATCATCCAATGGAAGACTGAGGTTCAGGAAAGAGGGGAATGAAGCAACCGGTCCATGCCTTTCTTAGGTGTGGCTTTATTACACAAAAAAGGTCATATCCTACATTTTTCTCGCATTTTATTGGTTTATTTATGACATTTCTGTGGTGTATGAACCAAAACAGTCATAATTCATATTTACAGGCCCATTTTCCAACCTCTCTTCATCCCTTAGAATTTAACTGGCTGTTTTTAACGGTACTGTGACTTTAAGACTGATAAATGCAAATAAGCTTGGTTCTGATTGTCTCATTCAAAACTAATTCAAAACTTCAGTGTAAAGGGGTGGGGCTGAATTGTGTTGGTTGAGCTGGCTGAGGCAGAGAAATGTGTTACTTAATGAACGAAATGAACTCAACATTGGTTGATTTAGCAGTTGGTTCTCTTACAGAGATTAAAGGTGCTTAAGTAGAAAATGAATGAATTGGTTTTCCATTATAAATGCCCTTTAAAATCATTGATAATGAATCAACAGGACAAAAGACTGAAGCAATATGACGCCAGGCTGGGCTTCCACCCTGCATCCATATCAAAAGGTTTAGGTTGCTTGGGTTAGACGACTCATTTGAATTTCAATTAACTTTCAACTGGAGAGAAACCCAGGAGTATAATGGACTTCATGACGCAGACCAAAAAAAAAACAACTTTTTAAGTACCTTTTCACTATAATGTACATTGGAATACAACTTCTGCCCAATAAGCACTAAATATGAAAACCTGTTGACTGTGGTCAACTCACTGGGACATCCAACAGAATTCCATTTCAAGAAGACAGACACAAACGATAATAATCATCATTTAGATTTCACTTTACGCAGAGGCTGCATCCACAAATTAGGGGAAACCCCAATTCTTATTTTTAAAGCAGCCTAACCTTGCTTCAAGCGATCCACCCACTCACAGAGTTTCAACCCAACCCTGACTCTTCACACCTTCTACCATTCATATGGTCCTGGCCTCTTTGATGAGGCATGTTAGATTAGGACTGGAACAAAACTCCTCAGGGTCTAGTGCTGTATCTCCGACAGCAAATTATTTCCTGTATGGTCCACTTCAATTGGGTGGAGGAACCCTGGTCCACCACAGACAGGTGAAGGAAACCTGGTCCACCTCAGATAGGTAGAGAAACCCTGGGACCCCTCCGATCCACCCCCAATTAACCTCAGATGGAGGAACCCTGGCTTCTACCAGCACCAAAAACTGTATTAGATGTCCTGAAGAGACCAAGTGAGGATTCAGACAGAATCTCATTGCATGAGCTCAGTTTAGGGCAGTTTTCAGCCTCTGCTTCCTCTGGTTCTATAATTTAGCCAAAGACCCCTTTATGAAAGTCAAACCAACTCTAGAGGTGTCAAAAAGCACAGGTGCCAATCTGCCCCCATCAGTTTGACTGTTATACTAAACACTACGAAAAAAAACTCTCTCAGTGATTCCCCGTGTCAGGACTGGTTTCCATGCAGTGTGGCTGGGAGGGCGGCTGCTCGTTCACGAGACTCTCCTGTTGCTGACAAGAGAAGTTCCCACGTTCCAAGTTTTCCCAAACACAGTAACAAGTCAAAACAAAGCAAAACTAGCAGGAAACTCACCGTTCTCCTTGTGGAACAAGTGGACTGCTGGCTCGTGGGCTGATCACGTCTCACTAGTCTCTTAAACTGAAGTCCATTCTCTCCTCCGCACTTCTCCAAAGTCACTCTCCGTTGCAGAGCCTGTTTTCAGGGTCAGTTCCACTTCAGTATGGGGGCGGGGGCGCCACACTGACCCCGCCCATGTTTACGCCCACATGCGCACTAGCCACGCCTACCATCCCGTTCTTTCCTCTGCTGGGCTCTCTAACAGAGTAAAACCGCGTACACTATGTGGACAAAAGTATTGGGACAGTCCTGTTTTGCCTAGACGCCTTAATTCCAGTGAAGGGCAATCTCAATGATTCAGCAGACCAAGACATTTAGGACAACTCAATGCTTTCAACTTTGTGGACACAGTTTGGGGAAGAACCCTCTCTATTCTAGGGTGAATGTGGAATAGAAAAGGTTAATAAAAGACATGTTTTGATGAGTTTAGTGTGGAAGAACCTGACCCACACAGAGGGGAACACCTTCAGATTAACTTTTATATGTTCAATAAGATGTTTTTGATTTTGGTCTACAAAATACCTGTATGGTAGAGTTAATTGCAGGGCAAAATATTTTTCTTAAAATTTATATATAATATCGTCATCAGTATTCCATATTTAAGGCAAAACATGTGTTCTCAGAAAACATGTAGGTGCATCAGATTATAGTGTAGAACGAGCTCAAACACGATAGCAGATTTTGATATCTGGTCCTAAAACTGTCAACTTTAAGAGACAATAAAAGAAATTCAGGATGGTAAGATTTTCTACAATGAATCATCTTTTATCAGAATAGTTGAGAAGTAAATTATTTCTCGATAGTCCCACATCTCGGTCATACAATTACATAGAAAATATGGAAAACTGGTGGGACAGATTCATAAACTGCTAAAAATCAAACTGATCAACTGAACTGATCAATTCTATGAGACTGTACAAAGTGTTCCGAGGCATTAAAACCAAACAGCAATCAGGAATGTGTGAGTCTAAAGCAGAAGCAGATCAGAGTCCTGGGCAGAGGTCAAAGGAGCCACTAATCCCACATATTTTATTTCTTACTCAGATTCTCATCTCCACTCCTTTAATCCACCTGCATAGTTTAGTGATTGTGTTGCCCTAACATACCTGGTTCAGTTCCAGAAGGACTGCAGGAGCTCTTTTAAAACAGACCTGTCCTGATGGACAACTGCCGAAAGACCTGGGCAGCCCACAACAATTCAGAAGTAAATGTGTTTGTATCCTGATGGGGGATCTAGTCTAATATAATATTAATAGCTCAATCTTTTAAGTGAGAGTTTATGAGGAACAGTAATGCCGAACCAACAAAAACCCTCGAGGAGAAACTAGTGAAAAAGAAGAGAGTTTAGATTTACCCACAGAAGACAAAAACTGAAAATCGGAAATTTGGGAGAGGTATTAGTTTGGTTACAAATAAACAAAATGCAATAAAAACATTAGAAGTACTTGTAATATACAAATACATTCTTAGAAGTGAGTACAGGGCACAAGTTTCTTAATAATGTTGGTCAAACAGGTGCATCAAGTTGGCCTTTAGTCACAATGAGGAATTTGGAGCAAATATTTAAGACTGACAGCCCCATCTAGTGGCTGAGTTTATAATGCATTCAGGGAGCATATGTAAATTATAATTGATTAGATTTTGCACTGTTCATTTATCATGGTGACACTGGCCTACCTATTAGTGCTGTAGGTGTTACACAGTAGAAGCAAACTAGGTGGATAAACAGCATGGTCATCAGAAACAGAGCTGCATGCAAATGTTTACGGGTGAAGACGTGAAAACTTGGCGAAATTGGAAGTCAGCATGGTTGAGGAAGGCTTGTCAAAAAGCAAAGCTCTTTCAAAACTTTAATGCTTGAGATTAAGCAACTTCTGACAGTCTGAAAGCCTTGAAATAAAATATGCTCTCTTGCTCCAGAGCCAGGTCTCCAGCCACTTCACGAGCCCAGCCAAGGTCTGATGCCTTGTAAAAATATTAAAGCCACACTTTACCACAAACACCGTGCCTGAAACCACAGGGATGCAGCTGCACATTTATGCCAGGTTAATTTGAAACCCCTACCTTGTACCTTCAGCCACTGGCTGTTATATCAGGAACATTCATCACAGGGGTGACCATAGCCCACCGTAGCTGCACAAGAAGACCCCTTCCACTCTGTCCATAAACTGAAAGGGACCGCTGTAGGACCACCAATCTCGGCACAGCAGTAACACCGACACTCCATAACAAAGTCTATGT
Organism: Rhabdalestes septentrionalis; assembly: GCA_037832545.1. Lineage (NCBI taxonomy): Eukaryota > Metazoa > Chordata > Actinopteri > Characiformes > Alestidae > Rhabdalestes > Rhabdalestes septentrionalis. Next base: position 19,872,268 of record JBBMFX010000037.1, on the reverse strand, counting down.
ATTTGATTGCAATAATATGAGATAAGAAAGGACTTTATTTGTCTGGAGAGACTGCTAAGTGCACAAGAAGTAAAAAGGCAAGTGAAAGAAAAAAAAACGGTGACATATACCTCATATTAAAAAAGTTATAATAGGTCTATGGGCTATACAAAACATACTCTTTGCACAAAATCGCTCTCACATAAAGAGACATCAGCAGCTGAATTTTTGACAGTTTTAATCCCTTTCAAAACGAGCCGTTTAAAAGCCCTGTCACTTTTATGCAAATAAGCTGTTGCTGGCCAAACCCCACCCATCCAATTGCTAACGCTGCAAGTTTAACACACGTGAAAATGGCAAAAAACGGAGGTGCAATGCAGCCTTATATGTTCGAGCCCGAGTTGAACCCAGAGCAAGATGAAGAGCAGCCACCTGCAACAATTTCACAAATGTAGCAAGAGGTGTCTGGCGTCATTTACACATGTTCATAAAACCAGCAGACAAAAATGGCAGATCTTCTAACTAATCTAGTCGACAGGTAAGGGGTGGTTCTATGCAAATTTCCTTATCCTGATGTCAGGATATGGGAGCCGTCCAAATGGCTCATAGAAGCATATAATTCCTGACACCAAAATCTCACAGAAAATGGATTAATGTTTTATTTTTTTGCTTGTGAATGTTTATAGGAGCACGAAAGACACAAATGGAAATACAAATGGATGCAAAAAAGGGTTTTGCATAATATGTCCTCTTTAAAGTCCCTGTTGGTAATACTGTCCCAATACTTTTGTCCATATAGCCTGACTCAGTGTCAGGTATAGCGCTGCACATTGAAAACTCTGTAGAAAGAGTAGAGGATGACTCACAGACACTGCGCAACAACATACGGGCTACAGTCTGTATACAGGCAAGGGAGGGGTTTCCAATAAAGAGGCCGGGGAATGTGAAAGCCAAACTACAGAATCAATAAGGGTTTCTGATTCTGATCCCAGATCAGTGCCCAAAAAATATCTGGTCAGTATTGGTTCCTGTTAATACATGGAGAACCAGGGAGTGGGGGGCTGGTCTTTGGTCTGTAAACTACGATCTTTAAACATAAACCTGTATAGTGCACTTAAAGTGGTAAGTGTTTCTAATAAAAGAAAAAAAATAGGTAGATGTTTTTCTAATAAACTGGCATCTCAGTGTATAGCTAAGTGTGCACACTGGAGTACTCGGGACCTCAGTTTGGTTATGATTCCTAGAGCAAGGTCGAGTTACAGCAGGGCACAATGGATGCTCTGTTCACAGCCCGGACTCTCAAACAGAGTGTGTGCAGCAGAGGGCAGTGTGTGTTTCCATTTGGAGAGACCTCCGGCCTGTGTGGAAATCTCCGGGTGAAGAAACCCCATGAGCTGGCAGCACATGCTGAGCAGAATTCAGCCTTCTTGGCTTTCTGGATCTGCGCAGGCTTAGCAAGTGTTTGTTTTATAACGTGTAACTCAAGTATGACCAACCATTTTGTCACTGATGGGCACACTGTTGGGCCAAGTGGTCACACACCATGACAAAATGGGGCCGAAACCTGGAGCACTCGCACAAAGCAGCATTTAATTACATGCTTTTTGCTTTTTGTCATAACCTACAGTTGACAGGCAAACTGGAAGGCCTGTTAGTGACCAAACTGTGGCATAACCTGTCACACTAGAGCAGAAAACACTTCCATGAATAGAGTAGAAACATCTAGCCTACAGATGTTGGTCTAAAATAATAACTTTCGACTTTTTAAAACCAACCGAACTGAAGACTGAATGGAATGATTCTAGTTTGTGAGTCCTGTGTCACCTCACAGTCTTCAGACCACTGATTAGGCTTTAGAAGCGACAGATCAAAATGAAAACATGTTAGATGTTTCCAGATATTTGAACAGACCAGCAAAAGACTGTTATAACTGAGAAAAGCTGCGTAACATTTAAACATATTAATTACAAATACAATTAATGTCCAAATATGAAAATGATGATTAATGTAAATATTCTTTATCATTTTATTACATTATTGTTATCTATTAAGAATAGTCTGAACAATTGAATTTTTAATGTACCTTTAATGGATCTTTAATCTTTAATGGATCTTTTGAACTAGAGCATATAGAAGAAGTGCATTGGTTGTGAACGTCTATTTAAACTCTAAAGATGAGCTGAATTCCTCAGAAATGTGTGCATGGGTTGGTTTTGGATCCAGATTAAACTCAGTGCCAGACTAGAAAGGCTCTACAGTGTTAAATCATCACTGACAGTTTAGACTTGGCTGAACCTGGCGTCCAGGAAACCAGACTGAACCCAAGCAAGGGTGCAGCGGTGCACCTTATACTGTGGCTGCTTACTCTATTGTTTTATGCCACAATAGAACAAAGCATAATACAGATATTAATAATACTTCTAATAGTGGTGACTTGTTTTGATACAAATGATACAAAAACAGGGCACCTTTGAGTTACATGTCTCGACATACAATGTTTCAAGTTTGCGATGCTCACTCCCACTCGCCTCACACCGTTAGCCTCGTTCTTACGTTTTGTTGAACATGGCAGCAAGATGAGTGACGGTGTTCCTTTTCCTTTTTCTCTCGCTTTCTTTTGTTTTCATGATTTTACTACTGTGTGAGGATCAGTTAGTGACTTAGACTAGGGTGTGTTTCAACATACACCAAAATTCTGGATGTGGCAGGTAGGTGTGCTGTGTAAGTATCCATGGATGTAAAAAGGAAGACACCATCCTGGGATTAAAATCCAGGGTTTGGTTGAACTAAGCTCAAAGTCCGCTGGCTAAGCGGAAAATCCTGTGTGGCTATTTCAGAATTTCTCAGTTAGCCAGATGACTTACGCACTCATCTGAGGTTCGTCCAACAGGGCAGTTTACAGGGCATCACAGTTTAGTCTCGTCTTAACCTGGTGTCCAGGAAGCCAGTCCAAAACCAGTCAAGGGTGCAGCTGTGCACCTTTCCTGCGGCTCCGCTGCCTTCCCGAAGGAATCTGCTCTAGGTGCATGGCGGGCTTCAACAGAAAACGATTATTTACTGAAGTCCACCAGCGTGGAGTGAGGGCCTGCAGTGACCAGCCAACAGAAATAATCACTGCGCCCAGCAGACTGACCGGTGAGGCTGGGCTCTCTGAGCATGGCCACTTTTGATTGGGCTCCAGCAAACAGACAGGCAGGGCAGGCAGGCAGGAGAAAATCAACCTCCAACACGGTGGTCTCCAGCTCACACGAAACATGCCTGTTTTTGTAGGTGACCGCAAGTAAACACTCGAGGGCACGATAAAACCA
>JBBMFX010000037.1:19812902-19826067 GCA_037832545.1 Rhabdalestes septentrionalis | reverse complement strand
ATATATATATATATATATATATAAAAATAATATTTTGAAACAATTTTGAGCCCTTTACCACTTCCCTCCAGACCTAGCAACTCATTTGCCCCAGGCAGCCATTAATGTAATAATGTAATGTAATAATGTAAAAACCTTGTAATAATATCCTTCTTCTCAAATCAACGCGCTAATTTCGATCAATTAATCCACACTGATTTATCGCGCCATGTGACTTTGAGCTCCCAGCCCCATTCTGGCCACAGGTGCTCTGAGGGATGAAAACAAGAAAGTGCAGCTTGGCAAAGCGTTTAGGAGCCAGAATGGCCCGATACCTGGCTAGAGATGCCCAGTATGTAGCGGCACCGGGACCATTATATTAGAGGATAACTTTTAAAAAACCTCAGATTTGTCCCCCCACCACCCAGCGATTTTGTGAAACATGCGAGACGCAGCCGGTCTTGAACTGCAACCTGGAACTGCGTTTGTATGTGTACCCATTTGTTTACCATTGATATCTAATCTTCTTTTCATGATTTGTTTCTTTAATGCTGGTCATTAGACTAGACTGGGGGAAGCTCTCTCGCTGGCCTTCCTCTGAGGCTGACAGCACTTCCTCTGTGTTTGGCCTTGATGAATGATCGGCTGCAGCCAAACACAGAGGGGATGGGCCCTATTATGCACCCAAACAAGAGCCCTATGAAAATGAATTCAGATAATGCAGACACCATAAGAGACACTGCAAAAAAACACTTTCTGTTTTCCTTATTTTAAATTTTTCACACTATTTCAAAAAAGCCAGCTGCCCTTTCCACAGAGAGTTTAAATTAAACGTATTCCAGCCAGAATAGGGTGAAGAGACACTTCCTAAAATGCTGTAACAGGTCAAACTGTCTACGTCTCCGTCACCTGGGCTGCACCTCACTTCCTCCAATCCAATCAAAGCGGGCTGTCAAAGGCGTCTCACCCAGTTACCCAACATCCAGTCTGTTCTGGATTAAAGTCCCACACTCTCTCGCTGCCATCTGACCTACAACCGCTGCGTGTGAGGCTCACGTGTGTCAGGAATCAGGCCAGGTAACCTTATCCAGACCAGCTCACACCAGCTCTCCTTTACACACACCACAGCTCACGCTAATCACAGCTGACTCTTGACAAAGAAGGCTTTTAGTGCTCTTAGCAGGCCACAATCAGGTGCTACACACCTAGACTGACTTATGACGCATGAACACAAACAGGATTCTTTCTCAACACTAAATACCATGCAAAAGTCTGAGATAATTGTATTTAAAATTTAAAGTTTGGCTGAGCTGTATGTTTTTAAAAGCTAATATTAGAATACAAAAAATATATTGTGTGTCCATGTGTTTGCTTAATCATTCTCAGACCTCTCCTCACTGAAGCCAAGCATTACACTGTATTTCTCATCAAATTCCTCCAAAAAACCCCCCAAAAAACTGGTTCAGCTCAATCGTTAAATTAAATTAAATCAGGAGCTGCTGTTGGAGTATCACAAATACAAATGCCGAAGGCATGAAGGTGAAATCTGGAACCGTAACTGTGTTCTTCTGTGTATTATTTTATGCTTTCTTGTTTGTTCTCATATACTCATGTTAACTTATTTTACTTTCAGCAATTTCCTCACTGCACAGATAAACGGCTTCAAGTAGTTTAAACCAGAGCCACAGACTTTTGCACAGAACACACACACACACACATGCACGCACGCATGCGCACACATACACACACCCCATTGTCCAATAAAAAACATGCATACGGCCATCTGCATAAATAATTTACAACTGGATGGAATGTGAGTAATGAATCTAATCTCATCCTCTCTGTTCTTTCAACTGGTCGTCCCCACGCCCCCCCCCACCCTGGCTCCCGCTCCCTCTCTCTCTGGTAGATGAAAGCAACGTGTGTCTGGGCTGTTTGTCAGCTCCATTATCTGGCCTTCTCTTGTCAGTGGTAAATTTCAGCAGCCAAAACACAGATAAACAGCGGAGCTCCCAGAGGTGGGCGCGTTTCTGCTCAGGATCAGAGCCAGTCAAACGAGGGGCATCTATCTAATCACCTATCTGATGAGCTCATCTCCCTCTAGACCCTGTTTATAAATCTATGTGTGTGTGCACGTCCCTCAGACACACATTTGAACATACAAACACACTCTTTTTTAAAATAACGGACCAAGTGTGCTGCCCCCTGGTGGAAGGTCTATGACCTTTTGACATTATCACCCTCACCCCGGGACACACATCAGTTATGACCCCCTGGCTCTGGAAAATTAAAGACAGTTTAGGGATGGCTGATATGGAGATATTGATAAAGGTGGCGGTAGCTCAGTGGGCCATTGGACCATGAAGTCCTGGGTTCGAATCCTATCTCCAGCACCACCACTGGGTTCCTGAGCAAGACCCTTAACCCCAACTTGCTCCAGGGAGACTGACCCCTGTAGTTAGGAATGGAAGCCGCTTTGGATAAAGGCGTCTGCTAAAAGCCGTAAATGTAAATATTGATTTGTATATTGTGGGAACTGGCAGAATTTCCACATCAATGAACAGAAGCACGATTCTTTAAAGAGTAAACAAATCTTAGAGAGGTAAACAATGTTACTCTGAAAGATTTTAGAGAAACTTTCAGAATCAGAATTCTTCACAGTGCTGGTGAATGGAACCAGAAGATTATAAACACACAGCCTGATGTATGAAACCTTGTTTAGTGTTGAGAAGCTTTTGGACTAAAACTAATTTTAGCATTTTTTTCTTAGGAACAAATGGAGCTTGTAAGGAGAAATAGCATCCAAAAGACCTCAGAAGATCTATTCACTGGGAAGTAAATAATATTGCAGAACCACTGGCCCCTTTTACCTCTACCACACAGTGAAGAAACATGTTTCTCTGGAATGAACAATTTAGCATCAAATGTCTCTGAATGACCTGGTTTGGGTCTCCATGATGTAATTATGTGGAATTTCTCTTTAAAAATAAGCTTAGAAATGGTTAATGTGGGGAAAAGAACTAGTCTACTAGTCGGTGAACCCCTTGACCACAAAGTTGCAGGTTCAGACCTACACTTTCTACCAAGCTGTCCTTGAGCAAGACACTTAACCCTCAGCTGCTCCATGGGGACTGTCCCTGTAACGAATGCTTGTGAGTTGCTGTGGACAAGGGCATCTTTCAAATGCCATGAATGTAAATGCTTATAAGCTCACTACTGATCTCGCCCTGTTGAACTGGATGTAGTGATGCACGGCGTGCAAAATAATCGATTAAAATCAACCCTGGTAATGTTTTTGCAAGAGTGGTGCACAGCTATGTTTCAGTTTACCAAGCTTGAGAGTGACACGAACAAATATCAAGAATGGTGAAAATGTCAAGTGTACTGAAGCTACACATTATTTTGTAGCATCTTAAAACACTATGGAAGCAAAACTGAGGGATCCAGAAACTCTGCCTTTCACACAACAGGAATCAGCAGCAACTTCATCACACATCCAGCTAGATGTAACTGTAGCAAAGCTTTTGCGGGGAAAATATAGTCCTTTAAACAGAAATGCAGCACCGAAAAACAGAAAACACAACACCAATGAAGCTCAAAAGAAAGAGGAGAACAGACATTCTTTAGAGAACAAAGAGCACTGGCCACATGAAAGAAGCACATCAAACCTCAATCTCTGGAGTTATTCTTACAGAGCTTTAGTGGGCCATTTTATCCCAAGGCATGTCCATCTCCACAGGGCCTGCTCTGCCAGGTCCTGACCCTGCATTAGCGGCCTGGCTTCAAAGAAAACGAATCCAAACAGAAAAACACACACAGCACCGCCGCCTGCACATGCTGCCACAGCCTGTAGATGGCTGTCTAGTCAAAAATCCAGCTAAGTAGTTTCAGGAGGAGTTGCAGTCAATCCTGTTCGGGAAGTACACACACACACACACACACACACACACAGATATCCTCTGAGTGTCATTGGTTGCCGTGCTTGCTGCCAGGTCTTAGCTGCCACCCTCCTTTCATCCGGATGCTGTTTAAGCCCAAACATGAAGCTGATTAAAGTGGAAGGGGAACTTGTCAAATTTCTCTATAATTAAATGGTTAAGATGTAAACAAAGTCGCAATGATTAGTTTGATGTGAAACCCTTCTTTCAAGGGAAACGTAAAATTCTTTAAAGTGGCAGTGATAGGAACCAGACGTCTCAAGTGTTTAATGGCCCTCAAAGCTCCTTCACAGAGAATTATTATATGAAATGGTTTCAAATGTGCTGTCTGATGTCCCAAACCATTTTAGAGAAGCTTTTAGTCGAAAACTATGTTTAAATTGTTTCTTGGTGGAAGGATACATGCAAGGTGTTAGGAGAGAAAATAGTCCCCACTAAAAAATATATTCCATCAAAACAACAACTAGTTGATCAAAATCAGTATCCTAATAAAATATTCAGAAGACCTGTATAGGTTCACTGCTTGATATGGACAGTAAATAAACCTCTGGTTCCCTTCACCAGCATTATAAAGAAATCAGTCTTTACAGTGAACCATTTTACACAAAAGCCACTCTGAATCACTTCCGTTGTGCCTTTTAGGATGTTTTCCTTTAAGGACGGACGATGTAAGGAACAATATTCTCATGATAAATTATATAATCCATGTTATTTTACTTTTCTCAAATGGAAAAAATGAGTATAAACAATTTCCTGAAATAGATCATTTCATAAAAATGGAAAAAATGTAACCAATGACATGAATAAATCAATAAAATTGGTTCTATAAAGTTCACGCAGTTACTACTTGCTGGTTGTAGTTGTCTACGGGTTCTCTATAACTGGTTCTATTTTTTATATTTACGATACGTGCCGTGGTTCAGATGAACTGGGATGCGCTCGGGAAAGCAAAGTGTGATGCAATTCATCACCGCAGCATCAAACTGCCATTGAATCGTCCAGCTCCACTTCAGAGTGAAACGTCAAATGCAAACGACAATCTTTTTTGTCATTCACAGTCAGGGTTCTCGCTTGCAAAGGGCCCCAGAATGCACTCCATTGCCCCCTCCGCTCCCCCCCAAGCCCCTCTCTCTCCCCCTCATCCTTTCTTGCTCCCTGACTCCTCTCCTCCAGCCCATCGTCACCATGCTGGCTCAGGCGCTGTCACATCAACCCGTCACGCCCGTGACAAGGGCGCTTAAAAAAAGCCCGGTTTATTTACACAGCAGCTATGGCCTCACAGTCATGCATGAATATCCCACAAGTAAATGTCTCTCGTCCACAGCCACAGGGCAGCCTCCCTCTCTCTCCCTCTCTCTCCCTCTCTCTCCCTCTCTCTCTTTACAGCAGAGCGTCTATCAGGCAGACTCAGAAGACAGACAGGCGGGTCCTTCAGCACAGGTGCCCAAACAGCTGCCCGACAGCACTGCAGCAGCCGCTGCCTACTGACAAACTGCGGCACACACACTCGCTGCCATACCCTTCCATCAGTAGCACATATCCACATGGACCTGTGGCTTCCAATGAAGCGAATTAGTCCATACACAGTCTAACGTACCAAACCATATAACCTCATTCTGCAACCCCACTTCACACCAGGCCTAAACTTTAAATGGCCAAAGCATTGGTTAATGTGAGCTGATAATTAAGACACAATCTCCACACTGTGACCTTTTTTACTGAGAGATATTCAGCATCAGTAATGCTGAGATGGCTGAGCTCTAGACGAAAGGTCGCGGTGGTGAAATATAAGTTATTGTTTTATATTTAGAGAGTGCACAAAATCATGTCTTTCACCTGCGATACCGATAATACAACCTTCAGTATCGTCCGGTTTTGATACCAAACCCCTATATTACTCCAACTACTACTTTACAAAGTTTTACAATGCTGAAAATAAAACAGAAAAGGCTGAGCAAAAACAACAGTTTGATGGTTCTTCCTGGAACGAGGGGCTTACTTGCTTCACTGTTGATTAAAAGCAGCAGAATATTCCGGGTTGTGTGTTACTGTGCTTAACTTGTACACACCTGTAATAATTTACTGCCCTTCACTGGCTGTGAACACAGCTGCAATGTTCTTTAATAAGAGCTGCAGCAATTTAGTCAATTACATTCATTTTGGAAAAAAAAATACAAAAAACAAAATAGCTGCTAGATTAAACGATTACAGTATTAAATATTGGTTGCTACATTGAAATACATGTTTATTCAGACCTAATTCATTCATGCCTTCGGATTTCTGGAGCCCAGTACTGGCGTCACATGAGGCAGCACATGAAAGGGTTAATACGGGCTCAACCCCTCCCCTTCCAATCCCCTCGGCACGAACCAAAAGCGGTTATAAACATTTGTGCGTTCTCAATCTGCCGCTGCCTCTACCTGATAGGCTTTACATCTTAAAATACGGCCTCGGCTCTGGAGCGCGGCGGGGATGTTATTCCATAAACATTTGCATTCATCCAGAAACGGCACGCCGCCCCTTGCAAAACCTGGATGGCGGCTAAAATGTAAATGGTTAAGGTATTTTTAGGTGAGCTAGGAAGGGGTGTGTGTGAGGAGGGGGAGGTAAATAAGAGTGCATTCCCTGTGGAGGGAATAATGATGGGACGCATTGTGTTCATTTTGTTTATCAAGCAGCTATTCAGGCCTCTAGTGGGGCCCTGGTGCTTACACAAGCAAAAAGCTTTCTCAGGCATCCGCAGCTGCATTCCCGCCATACAGGTACCCTGCAGACAGCGCGCACACACACACACACACAGCTGCCCCAGCAACCCAGCATGGCTCTGCAGGTGCGCCCGCTCGGCACTGCCTTCAAACAGCCAGATTCCTTCTGCATCAGAGGACACTTCAAATGTGCGCTGGAAGCGTGCACACACACACCACTAACAACTCAGTACCTGACACACACTCTCCCCTATAAGGCCTTCACACACAAGTTCTTAAAAGCAACTCATTGGCTGTCTTGGCAACGTCCCCAGGCAGTTTTTCCACTCATACAAGATCAGGCTCCTGTCTGCTTGAACGGAGAAAGGCTGATAAACCCAGAACTGATAGCCAACCTAACGCTTCAAAGACGCATTAGGAATCACTGGTAAAAATCGGATGAAAATGCCCTAAATCATTTGTGGTATTCAGCTCCAGCAGGAGCAATAAGATCCTGGTATCCTGACAAGTTGCTCCACAATACATACAGAGGTACGAGCAACCTGGTCAAACGACATTTAACATAATGTAGCACAAACTATTTCAAGCTCAATACGATAAAATCAGCAGATCAACAGAAATTGTGCACTATATTTGTTCTGCGATGTTATTTGACCAGAGTCTGTACATGATCGCAAATATCTCCCCCCCAAAAACAAACAAACAAACAAACAAACAAACATCTGAAGAAAGCTAAATGGTGCACAGTAATTGTTAGCAGGCAGATTATGAAACCATTATGCAGTCTTACTAATGATTATTTCCCTTAAATAGGTTAAACTTTCAGCATGGCTTGTGTGTTTTACAGCTATTTTTACATTCTCTACTCTCAAGAAAGATAAAATGCAATCTGCTATATATCACATGACCAGGACACATGCTTATTTTATGATGGATACCATCACTGTACAAATAAAAAAAAAACAAGAGAAGGAGAAAATAAATTTGCCTCTCATTGTATGTCAGTGTAAAGTGTTTCCATTGCTCTGTTCAACATGTAGGTTTCATGCAGGTCAACACTTCATATGCAGAAATAAATGGAGAGACATGATTGTACAGGAACAATACACGGATTTAGTCCGATTGCTGGGCCATTTTTGGGCTTGTTGATGTATAAAATAAGTGTTAACACTATTAACACTATGTTCTCGACACCATTCATACCTCCCTCAGCTTCGTTTGTTTACTTAACAGGGACCATACAACGTGTCGGATTTATCCAAACGGCTCATTTCCATCTGCAACACATACTTTATCCTACCTGCTGTATTTGTTTACCCAGCAAGGACAACGTGCATTAGTCAAATGAGTCAAACGAGCCAAACGAGCCAAATGGCACATTCTTCTCTGATTAGATTAGATTAGATAAGGTATCCCTATATTGTCACTGGACCAGATAATATTTGCCAGCATAACGCCATTGTATACACCTTCATCTGCTGCAGCTCACACTCTACTTACAATACACATCACTATTTTATCCTGTAAATGTACCAGAGGTTCTTTATCATCTTGAGGGCAAGTTGAGGTTTAAAATTATGATGTAACATACACACCCCTATCTGTGCATATGTGACACACACACTCTATACGCTAGAGCATCTATATATAACATCTTAGCATATCTCTCCCAACCCCTACACACATTCTGGTGAAAGTGAGCATACGACGAGCCTCTGTCTTATCACGGCTGAGTCGAGAGCCACACCGCGCTGCTGTATTTTATCCCCCAGCCATGTCACTACTTTGCCCCGTTCTGAATTGGGCTGCTTTGAGTTATGAGTCACACAAGTGCACCTGCGCCCATGTGTTAAGCACTGACAAATAAAAGCCTAACGTCCATTTACACAACAAAGAGATGTACCCCGCAAGGCAACCAATCTCTGTGCCCCCCCTCCTCACCCCCCACCACCCCCCCTCCACCTTCTTTACACACTTATTCTCTCTACTTGCATAAGCAGAGAAAATGCTGTATGCTCTCCTCCCAAGATGCCCTGTTCTTGCTCTATTCCACATGAACCAGCATTCAAACACAAAATTGGCGGAATGGCAACAAAAAAAAAATCGCACCCCCACAGACAACTATATTTCATTTTGTTCCCCGCGCAGGGTGACTTTGTGGCACGCGTTTTTATCGAGCACGTCCCAAAAGGCAAATCCCACCGTCATCAAAGCGCCCCTTTGTTCTAGGAGGGAAAAAAAATTCCCCTCGATAAAAAAGCGCACGGGGGATTCTCTGACAAAACCAGTTGCTGTGGCTGGAAATCTTCACAAGTGCCAGAGTTTTCGAGGCCCGGGCTTTAACGGAGGCTTCCTCGCAATCAGCAGCTGACTGCGTGATTGATGCATATTAATGAGACGGGTGGGCGTGAGGCGGGCTTGGCGCAGGAGGACGCAAGCTGAGGCTCCGCACTTCTTCTGCATCCTTAATGGCTGCCGCTCCACTCCGCCGGGATTATCGCCCATGGAAACTTCTCCCGATCCGCCGCTATTAATCTCTGTCTGTCTTCCTGTTCAGGCTACATAATGACTAATTAAACATCAAAAGAGCAGTGGTGGGGATGGGCCATGACAGCTCCAGGCCCCCAGCTCCGGGTCTCGCGGGACCCTGAGGGAGAGGAGGCCACGGCGGCCCCACAAATCAATCAGACGCCCGCCCCGGCCCGGCCTACCTACACGCCTCGCCCCTGATCCACACTCCGCTAACACCACAGGGCGGGGGCACAGCTTTACATCAGAAAAGAAGTCCAGTCTTAAGGCCTGACCGATATTAAAAATCTGTGGCCAGTACAGGAACAGATTTTAATAGGCTAACATTAACATTAACATTAACAATTTATAATTTTTTTAACAATAGCCAAGATTTTCATGTTTTACTATAATCGTTTTAATTATATCTGTTTTACTAGGGACAGGAATGATTATCAGTTTTCAATGGTTACACTTTTTAAACTTAAATGATGTATGTTCAATCTGGGATATGTTATTTGTGACACTAATTATAATGTTTTGTGTTCCTGTACTGCTAAAACTTGCTTAAAGAGAAGTGTAATTGTAAAGTGACCCTTTGTCCTATGTGAACACACCACAGTCACAGAAGAGCCATGAATAGTTCCTTTTTCAGAGAATCAGTTTTGTAAATGTGAGTGACGTAAATGTGGTAGGAAAGACTCTTAAAATCATAGAGATCCGTAAGATAAGGTTATCTACCATTGTATGGTTTCCTCCAAGATCGTGGGTAGATGCTCCTTCTAACCAAGCAGGAGCAACTGTGAAGACTAAGTGACTGAAGTAGTGGAATCAGATGAGCTCCAGCGTATTGGGACTGAAAACCTGTAGCCACACCAGCCCTTTTTAGAGAGGATTAAACAGCTACGGCCCTGAACCACACCCAGAACCAGTTGCTCATAAATGGGATGTGTGAACGTAAAGGTTCTAATAATACCTTGAATGATAGAGAACCAATATTTTTCCAAACACCGCTTTATAAGGAGTAAAAACAGGTAATTTTAGGGTGACCCTGTGCCACTTTTCTAAAGTGTATCATCGGGTCTAATCTTGCTGATGCAAGCAATTCTACCTGAACCTCACCTGAACATCATCACAACCCAAAACCAAACAAAGTCCACAATTTAAAGGACAGCACCATCTTCATGTCTTTGATAAACTAATTAAACAACGAATGATCAGTCATCCAAATTCTTCAAAGTTCAGCAAAGTCAATCACTGCGAAAGTCAGAGGGAAATGTTTTAAAGCATAGGAACATAGGACTTCTTTACAGTGGTGGCTGATGGAACCAGAGGTTGTAATCTGCTCACTACAAAAATTTACTTTACTATTCAAAATCTCCAGTGAACCTACACATATTTTTTGTGTAGGTGGTAAAATGTTGGCCAGCCTGAGGACACATTTTCTTTGGGTGCTTTTCTACCTCAAAACACCTCACAGGTATTTCTCTGCCATGAAAATGTATTTTAGGCCAAAGTTTACTTTAAACTATAGTAAAATACAGTCTCAGCAATCACAGAGGATTCATAGACTTACTCAAATGGTTCCATTTACCCCCACTGTGAACAAGTCTGATTCGTTAGAGTGCTTTACATCAAACCCACTCGGAATGACTTTTCTTTATCATCTTAATTTAATTATGTATACTTAATGAGCTTAAGTTCCACTTTAACAAATCTTTTCATAATCAGCACGTTCAAACAAATTGCCAATTCAAAGAAACTTTACCGTGGGTGTAAACATGCAATAAAAAAAAAACTCTAAAGGGAATATATGAAGGGAGGAAGAAGAAAGTAAGAGGAAAAATGAAAGCAAGGCTAATCGCAGGATAAAATCGGGTCCCAATGTGTTTGGACTAATATTTAAAGCTTAAATGCACGTGTACACACATACACACACACACACACACAGACACACACACACCACTGCTACCACCGTGATGGAAGGCGACTTTGAAGAGACGAAAACAAAGTGAATCCAAGGGCTGAGGCTTCAACAGCTTTCATTAAGCGTGTGTGTTTGCATGCGAGCGTATGTGTATCAGCAGCTATTTATATATCAGAGGAAAGGCGGGCAGATAGAATAAAGCTCCACTCACGGACGATGGCAGGCCAGGGGGAACCTTGCGTACTTTCTTTGTTTGGTGAGGATCTGAGGAGAGATAAAACAGCATTAGGGCATTCGAGGAAGGAAAAAAAACACTTTGAAAGAGGTAAGAGTCGGTAAGAAGTGCAGTCTGACAGCTCTCTCTGTTTAGGGAGTAGGGAGAGGATTGAAACCACGCTGGTCTGTACGTGTGCCAGGACGGATCAGCACATTCATAACTTCGCCTTACTACAGTAGAAGCAAAACAAAAATGTGCTTTTAATAGTGATATCCATTATCGCTGTCCTGACGCTGACTCCAGCAGACAGACACGCACCTAGAGGAGAGGATTCCTGCAGAGAGCGTCTTCGTGGATTGGAGCCGGTGAAGGAGTAGAAAGGAGCAGCCGATTTTCCCGCCGCGGTCACAGGTCCCGGACTGGCCAGCCCCATGTCCGACCGCAGAGCGGGCTACAGAGACACAAAAAACAGGGCTCATTACATTCAAATGTGGGGCATCAGAAATGTACTGCAAAACCCAGGGCTCAACCAGTCTAAGTGGCTGATAATCAAGTTATGTGTTCTTACTCAAATCTGCAAAAATGCTACAAAAAGTTACATAAAGAATCGATGGGCGGCTCTTCTGCATTGAGTACAATAAGTGAAATCAAGGGAACAGATGTTTTACTGCAACAGGCTGCAATGTGCCTAAAGACACAAGAAGCCTATATAAAGTGAAGTGAAAATTCTGTCACACGTGAACACACCACAGCGTGAACAGAATGAAATTCGTCCTCCGTGTTGAACCCATTCACCAAATGAAGCAGCGGGCAGCCAGGAACACAATGCCTGGGGACGGCTCAAGGGAACCTCAGAGGTACTTATCAGTCTAGGGATTCGAACCCAAGACTTCCCGATCACAGGGTGAACACCTTATGCCCTAGGCCACAAGCTGCCCCACCAGTATAAAGGAGTTCCAACCACTCAGCATTCAGCACCACCAGTATACTGATCATCACCTTATAATCTGGAATCATCTGCTCCTGTTTCTTCACTGGTTCTGTTAGATGTGCTTTCTTTTGCTTGAATGATTCATACATAGTTTACAACTGTTACCGAGTAACAACCAAACATACACACACACACACACACGGGCAGCTTAACATGCAGTAACTATGCTCTTTGCACTGAATTAAATGAATAAACTGAATTAAATCACACCAGTGACACTGGCAATGCATTATGTGACTATATTTTGTTTGAATGATCAGCTGGTATCATCAGTTCCTGTGATATTTAGCTCCTTAATATCTATTAGTCACAAACCTTGGCCTAGGAAAACACTGATAATTTATGAGGAGAAACAATGTTCGAATCCCCCTGAATGACATTTTCTAGGGCAAATATCCAACATACCAAAAATGAATGTTAATATTAGAGCGTATTGGCACACAGAGTTGTGCATGTACACTTGACAGCTACATGGAATCCAGGTCATTAATAACTATACACTTACATTGAAAAAAAATAACCAACTGGCTTACTCAGAAACTAGAAGCAACGTCTGACCCTGATGTTTTTTTCTAACCCCCTCAGTGTTTCTTATCCCCTGCGGTGCACACAAGTGTGCAGTAATTGATGTGACAGTGTCAGCAGGCTCAGTTAAGTCCAAGGAGAAATCGATCCAATCAGTCTGACCTAGCGATCGCCTGTGCTGTAGCCAGTGGTGAACTGGTATTGATCAGGGCTGATCAGGGCCTCAAGGCACATCCTCACACAGCCTGGGACACAGCCACTTAAAGCAGTGATGAGGGGAGGCCCTGGGGGAGGGGTGTGTGTGTGTGTGTCTGTGTGTTTGTGTGTGTTTGTGTGTGGGGTTTTTTGTGTGTGTGTGTGTGTGTGTGTCTATTT
>JBBMFX010000037.1:19760596-19773728 GCA_037832545.1 Rhabdalestes septentrionalis | reverse complement strand
CACACACACACACACACACACACACACACACACACACACACACACACACACACACACACACACATACACACACACGCTCCCTCTCTGACATCTCAAAAAGGCACACAAACAATCCAGCCACCAGCTCCGGAGGTGGGGAAATATACACAAGAAGACGTGTGACTTGGAGGAATCAGAAAGTAAGATGAGAGAAAAAATAAATAAATAAGGTGAATTTCTCTGAAAGTGGGGCGGATGTGGAGACGCCAAACTAATTTTACTATATGCAAAAGAGAGAACTATTTTGAGGTTCTCACTTCCAATAAACTGGCGACCCTTCTAAAGCAGAAGGCTGATTCAAGTGGCATCAACAGAGCTGTTGCACACTTTCAAATGTTAAAAATTTTACAGGCTATTATGGGACTTATACAAAGGAAAATAAATTCAAACTGAATATCCACAACTTGCCAGTGGTTGGGTCCACCTTAAAAAGAAATAGATACATACTTTTATTACATATTACATTATTTAACTGACTGGTTCAACATTCACTTTGTGTTGGATCGTAAAAAAACAAATTAACTAAATTATTCAACATCACAGTTCCTTCTGGGTTTAGCATAATTGTATAAAAAGGGATTCTTCAACAGAATATTGATCCCATGCATAAAAAAAAAAAATACATCCAATCCACAGACAGGCAAAAATTTGGAGAACAGTGTTGGGAGTAACGTGTTACAAAAGTAACTAATTACTGTAATGCATTGCTTTTTGCTGTTATGCTCTAATGTAAGGCATTACAGTACAAAAATTGGTAATATTTTACTCGCTACAAATGCATTTTTAAACCAGAAAGAAGTTTTTTTTCTCCTTCATATAAATTTGCCAAAATCACCGCAAGATCAGATGAGGAGAGACATCCATGCAAAATGTTTCACTTCTTGTAGAGAGAAGAGTAGGGTGACGTCCTCTTTTTCCCGGACATGTCCTGTTTTGAGTCCTGTGTCCAACATCCGGCTGGAGATACATGCGGCCGAGAGGCGCATTAAAAATCTAACACCCCCCCGACCGGCTGAGCTGGTAAAGAAAGTCCCGCTAAGGCGTCCTCTTCTTCACAATCCCAAATCTGGTCACCCTAGAGATGCAACTGATCTAACGGCGGATAGTACTGTCGCCTTCCACTGGATGTGTTATGAGCTAATTGAGCGTCATGAGCTGTATTTACACGCCAAAATCCATATTATTTTGGTGGGAGTAACTTAAAAGTGATGCAATAGTTGTGTAATGCCTTACATTTTACATACAGTAATATTGTAATGTACCAAATTACTCCGAAATGACTGTAACAAGTAAAAAGTAACACATTACAGTTTTGAAGTAACTTGCCCAACACTGTTAGAGAATCGGCATCCCCAGTCTCCAGAACTGGAGCAACAAATTTCAAATGAGCATCCAGCAAATGAGACAGAACAGTTTACTGCTTGAAAAGGTACTGGGAGGGTTTGGACACAAGTTATTTTCAAAAACTGCTGGAAATGACATGGCAAATCTGTGCTGCTGCAATATAGGGTAATTATTTGGAAGAAACTCTTTTACATCTATTAATTTTACAGTGTACATTGTAACACGGCACTTCAAAACCAGTCAGTTATATTTAAGTCATTCTAATGTTTTCCTGTACCCTGCCTTCGCCCATAGCAGCTGGGATTAACAAGTGCATTTTGTTATTGTGCCTTTAAGAATTATATATGCAAATTACCACTATTTCAACTGGTTGACCTGTATTGCACCTCGTTCAAAAATGTGTTCACTCGCCACATTTGGTGTGACTGGGCTGGGCTATGCTGCTGCAGGCTGAATAGACGGGAACTATTTCTGAAACTTTTTTTTCATGACGTTACAAAGATTATTCAAATCAGGCGGTCTTACAGTTTTGTTTCCACTTATGACCAGAGCAGATTGAGGACTAGGTTTTAAAACTTAAGACTAAACAATCTGATTTACAGAATATGGGTCCTTTAAAACATGTCCAATCTTGATCTTAAAGTGTTTTAATCAACATCATTTGTGAAAATAGCTCTGACAAAACAGCCTGTTTTGAATTCAGTGTTTTGTTCTGTGATATACTTCAATATGTTTATTTAGCCTACAGTAGGTTAGTCCCATGTATACCGCAGCTTAAAGGAGTTTTCCAGTTTGGAAAATGCACAACATCCAGTCAGATCACGACTTATTTACATATGTTACAAATGAATCCAGGCTGGTTTTTATACATAAACCATACTATTAAGAAAAATAAGTGGATATGGGCTCCTGAGAGGCACAACTGCCTGAGCATCGGTCTCATTGTGTGTCCGAGCTAGTGGGTGGAATTGCAGGTGATTATGTGGGTCAGAAAATGGGGAGAACCTGAAAATCCAGACTTTTTAAGGTTCCACAGGAACCCTGATCAACGAAGACTAATCAGCCTGGTGTATTTCCCATCAGAACATCGTTATAAAGTGCCTATTATAGCTGTAGGCCTCCGAAAAGAATTAGAACTGTTATTATTTGTGAAATATTGTGACTATGCTTATTAACTGCAATTAACAATGATTAGTGTAGTCCAATACATAGTTACAATACATTTACTGCACTATTTGTCATCACATGATCTGCCATCACATGATCATGGTATTATGAGAATTGCAAGTATGTCTCTTCGGCTCACACACATACACCCACACATAACTCCTGGGATTCAATGAGTATGGCAATTTATATCCAGAAATTGTTGATTAGGAGTAGAACCATTTACTGGTTGTGTTCTGCCATCAACCATTTATAGTTGCTAAATTTGTATTTGTATGTGTAATATATTATAATGCTAAAATAATCCATGCATGTACATTGTACTATGAACACACAGCACTGGGACCAGGTAATGCAGAAGTAAGACTCATTTGCATTTCTGGAAAAAAAAAGAGAGAGATACAGTCATAACCATGAGGCACGAACTGCAATTTGCTTCGACAAATATAGAGCATAAACAAACCAAATCTTTCAGGGATCATACCTTGCATTTTCATTTGGATGTCCATGCATGACAGTTATGTGACTTTGTACACTGCAAACATTTTTCAATTGCACATTTTACTTTTAATTCATGTGGCTAAAGCTGCGGCTCAAGCTAGCAATGGAAGCTAAACAATTTCGCTTTAAGTTACTACCAGAGGGGGTTTTGGACAAAAAAAGTGTCATAAGTGTGCTTTGCAAAAGTTAATTCAATTACCACCGAAGAACTACATCACCTCAAGGCGAAGCATCCTAGTGTGCCAGTTATTTAAAGCAATGGTTTTTGTCTTAAATGTGTAAACACCTACATGCTAAGCTATGTGTGGTTGTGAAAACAAGACAGAAAGAAAGGGAGAGAGGGAGGGAGACATTCACTCAGCACTGCTGCGGCATCACCTCATTTTACCCAGCACACACACCACTTGACCTTTCAAAATTCCTGTCAATAAAAGAGCCCAAAAGCGAATAATGCAGTGTCTTTGAAATAAAAATGGCAGGGGTTTAAAAGTTTCTTTACCTATCTCTCCCCCCCGCCTTCCCCCCTCCTCTATTCGGGTGCGTGGAGGGGCCTTAAAGGGGTCCTGCCAGAGCAGTTCTGCCGTATTTGTCTGGCCATGCCCAGTTCAGACGCATTAATCCAAACTCTCATTCCCTGCGATTTCCACACTTCCTTCCTGTGCTGCACCCATGCCATATGTTCACAATCGCTTACGGGGGAAAAGGTGCTCCTTCCTCCAACCTTGAGCTCCATCAGAGGAACGGAGGCACACAAGCCAAATGGATGAGAAATTTATCTTCCTCATAAAAAAAAAAAGGGAAAAAAAAGACTGTGGGCTCGACGGAATAAATTCAACTGATTTGACCGCATTCAGACATGGGGTTGGGGTATATGGCCAAACAATATCAGGATATTTGAAGACCTTTCCACAATACAGGATTCTGCATCATGTTGCTCAGCAAAAAGGTTATTTAAATACATGCGTATACATACATATATATTTATCATGACATTATTAATCATAATGGATCATAATAGATCAGATCGTTTGTCCCCGACTATCTCATGCAATTAAATTCGGCAAAAGTAGAGCCATTTCACAGAAATTTAATCGCAAATCAAATCCCTGTTGTATTAAAGTGCAAAAACACACCAACAGGGGCGAATAATCAGTGCGTCCTGTTACTTCATCAGACAAACATGCAAATAGCTAAGCGACGCATCTTCTTATGCATGCGACGTGTGCCGAACGTTGTGTGCATCCAGCGTGCCGAGCACAAAAGGATTACGCTATCACACCCCTGGGTGCTTGCAATCAAGGCACCGTTTATTGCATCAGGAGGATTTATTTTTATTGAGCCGCTCATTAGTAGGGTTTAATCAGAGCCGTGTCTTATGACTGCTCCAACGCTGGTATCGCATCGCTCATCAGCCGGCACGAGCGCAACCACAAACAAAAACCCTCGCTCCAAAGCTCTCCATCTCTTCCTCCCTGACACACAGGCAAGGCAGCGCATATCAATGGATTTTATCCAAATCTGAAAACACACACACACATACGGATCAGCCACAACTTTAAAACCACCAACATGAGAAGCGAATAACACTGACAGTGTCATTAGATTGGCTCCTGTCAAATACGTGAACAGTCAGTAAGCGAAGAGTCCATTCTTGAAGTTGATGTGGGCAAACACGAGGATCTGAGGGAATCTGACAAAAGCTGGACTGTGAAGGCTAAGAGCATCTCAAACAGCAGAGTCCTTTGTGCTGTTCCAAGTATACAGTGGTCCATATCCACAAAACATAGACAGGAAGGACAACGAGGGTCACTGGAATCCAAGCTCACTTATGAGTACCGCATGTGAAGGTGAGCCAATCTGGTCTGATCCCACGGAAGAGCAGCGGTAGCACAAACTGTTGAGAAAGTTCTCGCTGGCTCTGATAGAGAGGGGTCAGAAAACATGAAGCTGTGTAGCTGCAGCCAGGGGTTGCAATACTTACTATACCAAAATAGCCAAGTTACTATCCAAAACAACCACTGAACATAGTTATCCTAGTCTTCTGGGTTATTTTATGTAAAAATCCTATACATATGTGGTAAATAACCTGGGAAAACCACTATAAAACAATATAGTTGTCTGATTCCTTTGACCAAGATTGAAGTTTTTTTTTTTATTTATAACAGCATTTCCTATCAAACCTTAAATTATGAGCCCCACCCAATCCCTGCCTCACACCCATTTACCAAAGAATAATTGAGTGAGTGAAATCATAAGAGTTAATCTTGAATTATCCATGTTTTGACATTTTGTCATTAAGGAAAAAAAAAAACCTTAGTGTCAGTCGATACTTAAAGTTTCTGTATTGGTTTCGGAAAAGAATACCTGCCATTATGCCATATCAATCTGCTGCTACACCTGACTACACCTGAAAAAACAACTCAACATTTCACCCTAATATCTATCTGACACATCTGCAGTATTCGACTGATTACCATGAATAACCGCTTTAACATTTTAACATTTTCCTGCACTTCAAAAACACAGATTTTAACCTCACTCACTACGAGAAACCAATAAGTAGCTGCAGAACTCCACCACCCATCGGCTTCTACAGTGCATGTGTTTTAAATGTGTTCTATCCCCAAGTGCAGTGAACTGATATTTTAGGTAATCGACTGTATGCTGTAGATACGTCGGATAGACATTAGAGTGAAAAATAGCTGGAGTGTACCTTTAATTCAGATGTGTGCGCTGTCACACGTCTAACAGTGGGGGCATACTCTCTGTGACAATAATAAAACACTGCAGTGCATGAAAGCCCCCAAGTCTCGCCATGAGGACTGTAACGAGCCAACTCGGAGTGTTGCTTGGACGTCATCCTCCTCTGCCTCCCACCGGACTGCATGCTGGATGAGCCGAGGGTCCGGATGGGGCTGGCAGGGCAGGGGGGGTGGCGCTGGAGCCAAAAGCCTGATAGACAGCACTGCCAAAACGAGGAAAAAAGGCTCATCCTTTCACACAGACCCCAGCATCGCTTCGCATCCTTCTTCTTGTCACAGCAGAGTCAGGGGAACCAAGTCAGGTATAAAGGAACGCACTCAGTTGCAAGAGTAAATCACAAAAAAATGAAAACACAGGCCAATATTAATGATGCAATAAACTGACTGATAGCCAATCAGAGCTTATGACCACTACCCTCAGAGATCCCATCTGTCACAGGCAGTAGAGCAGCCAAGATGACACAGACTGAATAACACACACTAGCTTTATATCGATTAACTCTCTCCGAGCATGGGAGAACGCAACGTGGGCTTTATCGCTAAGTAAAGAAAAGTAGTGCCAAGTACATTTCCCTTGTATTCCTATCAGAAGGGCACTCCAGTGACCTTAAACGTGCTGAATGTGCAGCCATTATGATTAACAGCCCACAGTCAAGTAAGGTGAACTGAAATGAAGAAATGGGTTCAGATTGTTAAAAAATGATCTTGAAAGGGCTGTGAATAAAATACATAACTGCCGGGGAGAATAAGTCTAGTGTTAAATGAATCTGAACCTCTCAGAGCTGCACGATATGGGCAACATATCAGTATTGTGCTTTTTGGTATTTGTGAAACTGCGATCGCAACAAATTTCTGAATATTAAAGGACCCGTATCATCACTTTCCTGGAAGCTCAAAATCTGTAAATGTTAAATGTTATTCCCATCGTCCATACAGTCCATACATAAAAACTACGATTCAAAACCAGCCTGCTTTCAAATAATTGTATTTGTGATGCCACAAAATCAGCATATATCTGCTTATTCTAACTGTAGTTGTTTAGGATAATCCACCAGTTCACCAACACCTTTAATATTACTTTTCACCTCAATTCTTCAAAATACCCTGCATCTCATCTGAAGCTGTGATTGGCTGTCCTTTCACAAACATTGATTGGTTAGAGGCTCATTTGGCATGCCTACTGTTAAATCAGTATTACAAAGACTGATTCTGCAATAGACTGCAGAATCAGTCTTTGTAACATAAACTGCAGCCTTGCTCTTTGCAAATAAATGCTGGGGTGAGTACCATCAGGAGGACATCTTTAGTGTCTTGAGTTGGGGTCATAATTGCACCATCTTCCACCTCAGTTACACTCCTGACCCCTAGGTCCTACATTTTGGTTTTCTATGTAAAATATTTATGAATTCATAAATATTTAAAGTTATGAAATGCCACAATTACGCCCCTTTTGAATGCACTGCAACTTTAACACTCGTTTGAAGGTTCACATTTGGAACTACAGGCTGCCCCTTTAGGGGTGCATTCCTGTTTATACATTGAGGGACTAAACTGTAATAGGACTGTAAAAATGGGACATTATAGCAAAAACATGAGATTTTAACACACTTTTACAATGTGAAAAGATTTTAATTTTGCTGATGTCCAATAGGTTGGAACAGTCAGCGTCACATTTATATAATATTAGAAACTCATTACAACAACAGCTCACACACTGCGCGGCACTAAATCTAATTATAACACTAAATATGACAGGACTAATTATGCCCTGTTAAAATTGTAACATGCAGCTGGTCAGTGTTCTTTCAAGAAATGCTCGAGGAGGCCCAGAGACATACTGTGATGTAATTTGCCATAGTAAAGATGAGTACTCTGATGATGTCTAATAAAACGAAAGTACATTAAAATAGTACATTCTGTATTAAAAACTGCACAGATTTGACATTTCTTGTATATGTGAAGAAAACACCCATTAAAATAATCAATTTTGAAACAGAACCCTTCATATTATGCCATTTTTATCATGATACCAAAGAAATATCACCATATTGTCCACCTTATTTAAAAATCAATGACAATAAATATAGAAGTAGAAGTAGAAACACTAAATAAAAAAGCAATTAACTCATAATTTAATGGATGGGCCACATTTGCTCATCGATATAAAAGCAATAAAGGCTGGAAGGAAAGAAAGAAAGAAAACCCCGTTCTCGTCATTACAGTAATTACCATGGTAACAAACAAGCGCGAGGCCGGGCGAACTCAAAGTCGAAAGCTTTACAAAAGCTTTAGCCGCAGCCAATCGTCTTTAATTTATGACTTTAAATCCTTCAAAAGACAAATTAAAACCAGGAACAAATCAGTGGTACACACTAATCCTCAAGTCTTTTTCAAGAGAAGAGATTGAACTTCAATTTGATTGGTATTTTGTGGCATGGTGGAGGAGGAGGAGGAGGGGAGGGGGGGTTGGATAGAGAGATGGAGGGGAAAAAAAATGTTTCAGATCCTGAACCTAAAAATACCAGAGCAAGTTAAGTGCAAATGCAGTGGCGAATAAATCTATACATAGGAGAGGCTGAGTCGGCCACTGCTGAGGATTAGAGTCCTCACTACAATGCCTTCCCCTCATCAGCATTTTCTGTATCTAAAATGGAAATCCTGATAAAAGTATCAGGCCTCGGGTCACGCTCTGCTCCGCACTCAGGCTGTCGCACAATCCTCGCAGCGGTGCCTGGGGCTTACAGAGTGCTCGTGTGTGAGTGCGAGAGTGAGAGTGTGTGTGTGTGTGTTTCAGAGAAAAGTGCACACCACTGACATGTTCTTTAACCACGACAAACTGCTCTTATTGCCTGAGTGCGAGTCTGCACGACATGCTATCTTATTCTGGGCCTCTTCAACACCTGCGGGGCCAGGACAAAAAAAAGCCGCTATCAAGCCGACCTTATCGTCCCACAGCGAGGAAACTTTTCCAGCCAGGAAACATAAACAGGCGAGCTGGCAGAGAGAGAGAGCCCCCTTAATAAACTGTGGAGATGAGAGAAAGCCTCAGGCCGCAAGTAAACCTCTCACGGCCCAAAGAGAAGACGCGATCCAGAGGTCTCTGAACCGTACAATAAGGCCGGACCATAACAAGGGCAACGTGGGTGTCAGGATTACTTATTAAAAACATTTGAGGTCAAGGAAGAAAAAACCCCCATCAATCATTACAGCGGAATCAAGCTTGGCCGATTTTATGATAATATTGTCACAATGACAAAAAAATTCACCAATGATAGCAGTGAATTTAAGCACCAGTGGTAGTGATGGCTACTAGGATCTAAAATCTAAAACATGCTCTAAACAACAGCTCCGCTACAACAACAGAACTGAGTGTTTCTGTGTCTTTGCCCACCAACTGACACAAGAAATAGCTGCCAAATTTGTATTTAGTGTAAATAATTCTATGGCTCGCATTAAAAAACCCTGAAATTAACTCTCAATCATACAGTTTAATGACTGCAGCGAAAGCAGCATCAAGCCAGTTTCACATAAAAACACCAGGTTTTTAAACTTAGTTGTCCCCTTCTTGACAAATTGAAAGACCCATATATAATCAATGATAACGAAGCATTTGCGGCATTCTTCTAAAAATTAAAAATATATATTTTGGTGAAATTTTTGGTCCTCGATTGGGGAGAAAACTCCTCTGTAAATGAGATGTGACAAGTCTAAACATAATGCAAACATTCTTTCCCCACTTGAGTTTTTTCCCCTAAAAAAGTATGTCCAGTCCTTTACTTCTCTTTCAGAAAAATGAATATCATGTATGTATTTGCACTGTAAAAGGACATACAGTAACTTTCATTTTTGAAGGTGTGAAGGGTAAAGTGGAGCAGACTAATCAGCTGTGGCCAAAAATTAGGCCGTCTCAGTCTCCCCAACTCCTTGGCAGGCTGGATCCCCGCACCCACAGGGACGTGGAGGGATCAAAAAGGGACATAATTCCTCCTTCAGCGGCCGTCACTCGACTTATTCCCAGCTGAGGGCTGCGGACTAGAGCTTTGTTTCTGGTGCTGGGTGATATATCATCGATACCAGTGGACCACAGCAGCACCGCAAAGTGGTCCCATAGACTTTCAGCATTACTGATAGAGCGATGACTGTCTGATACAAGTTGTTTATTGCTCATGTAAGCCTCTTACCTGGTGAAGTGCCTGTATAAGGATGCCTTTGCTGCAATGTTAAGAGAAGCTGAACCAAACTCAGCCCAGAGCATCAGCACAACTATTGTTAATGACCAATTTATTAACTTAGCATCGGGCAAAAGGCAAGCCTCACATAATTCAGTTCAATTTAGTTAATACAGCACTTTTTACAACCAATTTGTCACAAACTAGTCCAGGTTCAAGGCCAAAGGTGACAAAGGTGAGGAAAAACTCCCTGAATTTGGTGGGAGAAACCTCGGGATGAATCAAGACTCAAAAAGGGAACCCATCCTCCTTTGATTGCCCGGTAGAAAAAGAAAGTCTCTATGAAAATAACTAACAAAAGAAGATACAAGAACACAAGATATAGGAACTTAATCACTGCTAGACAGATTGACCATCTATGGCTAATGGTTGGTACAGATAAGAGTCAGTAGATGTAGACTTTGTTAGGGGAGTATATAGCACCTGGAACAACAATTTCCGCACGAGCTTTAAACAGCAGTCGCCCTTGGATGGGGGAGGAGCACATGGGAGTCATAACCAGTCAAGGACATTTTGGTACGAGGCTCCAGTGATTGGTGACCTGGGTTTGTGATCAGTCAGAGTTTGATATTTCTAAGCCACAAAATACACATTATGTAGCATGTGTTCAATTTGTTTTCTTGAGGTTGACATGTTGAAGAGTACAAGTAGTACTACTTTTTAAAAATACATACTCTTAATCAATGCTTTCAATTTGGACTAAACCATTTGGCCAAAATTTGTACTTGGGATTTTTTCTAACCAAGTGTGTGACTGAAGCTCAAAGCCTGTTTTTGTTCATCAAAAACACCAGCTTGAGTGTTGAACGCTGAACATGGTACACCAGACAGCAGGTTGGTCGTGCTTGTGCCATGATTTGCACGGCACTGGGCTGTTTGGCTGCTTCTGAGTGGTCTGACTCATCTACAGGCCAATTAGTGCTAACAGGTTTCATCTCCACTCCTCAAACTAGCTTTGACAAACTTGCTAATAACAAATGCTCTGACAAAAAATTGAAGCTCCTGTAATCAGAAAACTTATTTTAAATTGCCATTATGATATAAAAAGAATATTTCAGCTCCACTGTCAATCACTACATCTAATTTAAAAGGAGCAATGCTAAATTCAGGTATCACCCAGATCCAAACACTATTTTCTGAAAACAGAACGAAGCACTGATGCCGGAATTGTGAGCTAATGCTGATATCTAATATTCGCATAAAACTGCAGACACTGATACATTAATAAAAAAGAAATCAGTAGAGAAATAAAACATTTACTTGAATAGGATTACAGGTGTAATTAAAAGTACAGAACGCAAACACACTGGTACAAAAGCTAAGTGTTGCCTATTATTCTACTCGTCCAAGTACAATAAATACATCAGTAAGCAGCAGATATAAACACACATCTAATTCCAATTAATTAATCTAATACCACTTATCTTAAGATACCCATCTTTCTTTTTACATTCTATGATGCAGTGCCCCAGCTAGGAATATTTTTTAGTGGGGACAAAGTATTTGATGTCAAAAAGAAACCAATCAGCAAGACCCCACCAACCCAGTCCACAAACCACACCCATCAACAAAACAAAAGCATTCAGAACAGTCAAACACACAATCTTCTGGCTATGATTGACTCCCCCTGCACCCCCTAACACTTCCCCCACCAGTTTCCAGGGCACATTCCTCCCCAGTTCTTTTGAAAGGCCACTGCCCATGAAATGAGTTTGAGTTCACGCCACAAATTTAGCTCCTTGAAAAAAAAGGATAAATGCTATCAAATATAGAATGTAAACAAAATAACATAACGAATGAATATTCAAATGCTCTAATTAATCAGACTACCTCTACATGTCGGCAAAGATCATGATTTTATGTTTTAATAAGTATGCCAGGACTTACTGGTGATTCTAAGCCACATCCCTCACAGGACGCCCTGTGGAAGTAGGTGATGACCTGCAAGCTCATGCTTTATGGTCATTAGAGGCTGGAAGCCTCACTGATAATAACAAGGTAAAGCTGAGTAAGCCAACATTGTACTTGTTCTATGTCTTCGTTAAGGCCGAGCTGTATGTGTGTGTGTGTGTGTGTGTGTGTGTGTGTGTGTGTGTGTGTGTGTGTGTGTGTGGTGACAGTGGCTCTCTATCACAATAATTCCATTTCCCTCGGGGGGGGGGGCTGACCTCAGCCTCAAAAACATACACTCCCCTCGCTGACCTGGCGACCTCATTCACAAGAGCTACACATCATTTAAAGTAGACAAGTAGACAAAAAACCACAAATAAAACAAATCTTCGATGACTTGCGCTAGCATTAGTCTGCGTGCATGAGGAGATGGGCGAAATAAGCTCTGAGGACTACTGCCTGCCCCAGGAGCTGCTGTGGATGTGTCCCAACAAACATTTCAGTGCCTAGTCCCCGGCGAGCGCTCTCAAATTCAATTCTAAGGTATGATTTAAGCTCACAGGACCTTAATCTTGTTTCCACATACAGAGGGACTTATGGGTCAGACATGTAATGAAATTGGAATGCGGTGGACGGTCCATCTCTCGTAAAAAAGGAAAAAAAAAAAGAGAAAGAAAAAAGCGAGATGATCTGGCCTCCGTGCAGTCGCTGGGATTAGCAAGTCAAAGGGTTTTCAAAAACTTGTTTGCGGAGCTTGCAGTCGGGCTGAAATTAAACAGCAATCGTCACTTCCCGCTGACCAGCAACTCGCTGACAGTCGGGTTTGAAAGTGGGGCTCTCACCATGTATTATAGTAGTGGTCAAATTATTAAGCCTATTTTTGATGATTAATCCAGTAACCAGACTTTTCCGACAAGGCCAAAGAATCAAAACGAACAGTAATAACAGGGATAACCTTTCAATTTGCTGAACTACTGAACTGTAAAATCCAGAAGAAAAAAAAAACAGAAAACAGAAAGACTTTTAAAAAGATGATTAAATTATCAGACTCTAGTTCTATTTCTAGGAGAATGAACCACTGCTGATTTATTAAGAAAAATCTTTTTAGTTTTTTTTTCTTTTTAATTTTTTTAGTTTAATCGAGGAATCATGACGGCTGTATCTGAAGTGGAAGTCTGTAAATAAGCCATTAGATTATAGT
>JBBMFX010000037.1:19730416-19744771 GCA_037832545.1 Rhabdalestes septentrionalis | reverse complement strand
CACACACACGATTCACTCACACCATTACACCTCCAGTCAATTTAGAATACCCAATTCTCCTGATGTGCATGTCTTTGGACTGTGGGAGAAACCAGAGGAAACCAACGCTATCACAAGGAAAACAAGCAAAGTCCACACACACAAGGCCAGGACCCAGATTCAAATGCCCAACATGGAGGTGAGGCAGCAGTGCTACTGGGGAGCTGATCATCTTCATATTTGTTCATTTATCTGTTATTTTTCCACCATTTTATCAAAAATCATGCATTTCACTTAATCTAAACTGGATTTAAAAATCAAACCAAAGAGAAAGAGAACAGTGCCATTTAGACTGATGTATGTAAATGACCCTGCTCTGACTGGTGTGGAACACTCCTTACAACTTCAGTGGCAGTGAACGGAGCTATACTGCTTTAAGATGAATAGAACCTATGGGAGTGCGCTTTCTTTGATGGCATGACAAAAACACTGGAGCTCACTGCTGTAGCTGTTTCACGTTTATTTATTTATGCACTTGGGGAGAAGAATATATCTAGAACATTTAACACAGCATGCCAAGCTGTTTATTATAATTAGGGTCCTGAAATGGGCCCTTTCTGTCACAGATGAAGACTGACCAAAAGGAACATTGCATAGCTCGCCCCCAATTGGAAAAGTTTTTATCATAGTCTTCTATTACAGTATATGTTTGTCTATTATTTACTTTTCTTTGTTTATATTTTTTATTGGATGTTTGTCTATTTTTTTTTAGTAGTTGTCTAGTTGACTGAAAAGTACTTGCTGTGATAAATTACCTCCCCTGTACACACATAGGTTTTGTAATATACAACAAATATGTACAATATTTTTTTCTTTTTTTTAAACAGCTGATTCACTCCATCCTTATAGGTACACAATTCGAAAAAAATAGTTTTCAGAAGTCTGACCACAGCACCAACAGGGACTTTAATTGTATTGCATTCAAACATGCATTCAGACTTTAATATGGAGTTGGTTCCACCTTTGCAGCTATAACAGCTTCCACTCTTCTCTAAAGGCCTTCCACAAGATTTTGGAGTTTCTGTGGGAATTTCAGCCTGTTCATTCTGTGGAGCATTTATGAGGTCAGTCACTGACACTGGTCGAGAAGGCCAGGATCACAATCTCTGTTCCAGTTCATCCCAAAAATGTTGGATAGGGTTGAGGTCAGGGCTCTGTGTACTTCCACACCAAACTCATCCAGCCATGTCTTTTTGGAGCTTGCTTTGTGCACTGGTGTACAGTCATGCTGGAATAGAAAAGGTCTTCTTCAAACTGTATCCACAAATTTGGAAGCATGGTGTTATCCAAAATGTCTTCTTGGTATGCTGACATTATTTTCCTTCACTGTAAATAAACACCCTTGTTTTTTCAAACCCTAAAAATGTGATGTGTCCTAACAATTTTGTTCATATTGTATATTTATATATCAACATTGTTTCATTGTGTTCATCTCAGTATTTTCTCATTTGAAGGTATTGGGTGCATCGTCAACTTTTGCATATACAGGGTCACTGTTGCATTTTATTCTTCGTTTACATATTATTGCCTACTTTGTCACTATTTTCACTATTATATATTTTTTGTTTATTTATGTTGGATGACGGAAATGACGTGTTATTTATAACCACCCGCCCCCCCAGCCGTTTCCCATCGAGCCCCGCGGTGGCTGTGGCTGGTGTTTCTGCAGTTTCCTCCGATGTTCTTCGGTAGAATAATTCCTCAGTCTGAGAGGTGAGAGCTCGACTTGTAGCTGAAATGACTCATTTAGGTTTACAGACAAGTTGTGGCAGCACCTGCATAGGTTTGCTTTTCTGCTCCTCCCCTTCTTTTACCTGCAAATCTGAGTCGAGCATAAGCTACTAATCTCTGCCGTAGAGAATGGCTGTGGTGGCTACTGCTAAGCTAACGCTAAGCTAACGCTAGCTTGTTAGCTTTCCGCGAAGGTTTTATCTGCTTTGTGTTCACACAGACATCATTGATGGTGATTGCTTGCCTCCCACAATGTCTTAGCAGCTTCTCCAACGTTTACTTGTATAATTTTAGAACTAAGTAGACCGTTTAAGCTGGGTGGGCATTCTTGCAGCAAGCCAGGCGTCTGTTTCTCCAAACAAAGTACCAGACATGCAGACCTGAATTGGACTTAGCACTGAAATCAGATCGATTAGACTCTACATCTCTTCACTGAACATAACTTAGGATGCAGACAGCAGAGATGGACAGGTCTTCACGCTTTCTGCAATCAAAACCTCACCACAATGCTGAACCTGTCATCAACTTCTCGTTTAATCTGGCTGTCTGGTTTGATAGTGCTGGATGGCAATTTGCTCCAAGTCTGCAGAAATTATCCCCTAAAAAGGCCTCGCCATTCTCCCCATGCTCAGTGGTTAGCGTTAGTTGTTCTTGTAATCAGAAGGTTGTGGGTTTGAATACCTGGACTACAAGTGGCACCACTGAAGTACACTTGAACAAAGGTACCTGACAAATGGTAATTTAGTATTTTATATAAGCATCACTGTATAATTAGTGCATTTATATGCTTCAATGTACCCCTGTTACTGACAAGACGTTTATCCAAAGCGACTTGCATTTCTTAACTACAGGGGACAACTTGTGTTTAAGTGTTGATCTGCTGAGGGTAGGATTTGAACCAATGGCCGCTTGGTCCAGAGGTAAGGCCACCACCACCCTCTGGAGCAGAGAGCTTAAGACCAATATACCTGATTGCAAGCATCAGCTGGAGATGTATAAATACCACACCTTTGGTTCCAGTGGGAAAGTTCCTTGTGCTCCAGAACTCAGCATCAGCACTAGACCTCACAAATGTCAATAATGCCACTAATGCCACCCTTGTCAATTAATGCAATCAAAACCTCACTGCAGTCTCGGTGAAAATGTTCCAGAAGACTGTCACTGTGGCAAAAAACTAACTCCTAATAAAAACCCCTAATATTTCTGAAGCGTGGTTGAGTTGGTTTTAGGAATGTGGATGGGACTGATAAAAGCTGATGGATTTGGTGTCGTAAGACATTTATAGCTATGGTATTTGATAGTCTTGTGATAAACTGATGCTTATGGTGTTTCAGCAATTATCAATTTAAATTTAGTCTAGGCTTATGTCTGATGTGTGTCTGGGAAACCTTATGAAATCCCTGCAGACACACCTTATGAAACTGTAGATCAGGGGTATCAAACTCGGGTCCTGCAGGGTATCCAGCACAGTTTGCTGTAAAACAATGATTCATTTTGCTTCTTTTCAAGAGTTTGAGCTCCCCTGCAGCATCATCTAGAACCTTATAGTTCACTCTGAGTCCTAGAGACTGGGCTGATGATGACATTTTTCTTCCAGGTCCAGCAATGTCTGAACTTGTTATGGAATGTGAGGAGGAGGAGTTGGAGCCATGGCAGAGAGCGATACCAGAAATCAGTTTGATTGATGACGATGACGACGATGAGCCGATATTCGTGGGTGAAATCTGCAGCTCGAAGCCCACGCTTAACAGACAAAGTAGGGCTACCTTTTTAATTCTTCTCTCATGCTTGCTTATGTTGTAGTCTAAATTGCATCAATTGTGTTATAGTTTGTCAGTATTTATTTAAAGAAGTTTTTACATGCAATAACTTCACAAATAGCGAATTAAGAGAATTAATGCATGGTGTGAATATCCATCATGGATGTCTTGGATATCTATGGGATGCTGTTGCCCCCCCTAAATATTCATGTACTGATGTGGGTTTTTATTTTTCCTTCTTCAGGTGTCGGCAATCAGACAAATGCCACATTTCAAAGAGTCTCCACAATGACTTCACCGCAGAAGGCTGTTCAGACTCATTTCAACTCGGCCAATAAGGCTACACCTCCTCAGCTCACAGTCAGAGGCTCATCGACTGGTGGTTCCGTCCTCATCCCTGTGAGTTCGTCGTCAGGGCAAGTGCAGTCTCCCAGAACACTAAATCAAGTTTCCCCTCAGCCCATCATCATTAATAAGCAGGTACCCATTTATCTCTCTTTCCTTAGCCCTGAATTTACTTACAGATTTCTATTTTTATGTTATGCACTGATTAACATTAGAACTCAAAGATGACAACAGGATTTAGATATTTATTCATAAGTAAGGGCTTTCAGGGCCACGTCTGTGAATAACCACCATATGTTATGTACATATTAGATGACTACTTGGTAATAGTTGCAGAATTTGGTGTCATAAGTCATTTATAGCCACAGTATTACATATTTAATATGCTGGTTCTGGTTGTACTTTAGCATTCCTTTTGCTATGTATCCAAGTTGTGATTAGGGTCCTTTTAACCTTCTGCCTGTGCTGTCTCATGCTTGAAGGAGAGTTAGCCCCTTAGTACTAAGTCTTCTAACAGATTCTGGTAACTGATGTTTTTATTTTTTTATTTTATCATCTCCTTATCAACTTGTCCTTGCCATTTCCCCTAAGGGGAATCCCAGATGCTAATGTTAAGGACTCTTACTCTGTAAAAGTAATGAAGTTTGTTGAGCTCCTCTCAGAGTTGCAAGGGTCCCTCAGATTAAAAAATGTAAACTTCAACAGCATAATTTAAACAGAACTGTGTTCAACAAAGTGATAAACATACTTAAATAGAAAAATATGTTTGACAGGGGCTTTATTCAGAAAATTAAGGAAAATAGTCTCAGGTTTGTCTTTGTAATGTAATGTAATAGGTTATGTGGTCAGGCGTCCACTTTTGGCCATGTATACACAAACATGGCATCATTCCTTGTGCAATGCATTTTGGGCACAATATCCAGGCTAAGAAAATGGAGCCTAATGTAAAACTTTTCAGATTTTAAAGTAAAAGTGTATATTAATTGATTTTACTGTTTCAACATGCATTTTAGAACAGTTAAATGTGGGGATGCACCGAAATGATTTTTTTATGGGCTGAAACTGAAAACAGGAAAAGAGGAAACACTAGGCTGAAAACCGAAAATTAAAACAGAACAAAATTATTATTAAATTATTTTAAAAAATACATCTGTTACAAAACTATTAATGTTTATTTAGTATTCAAACTAGTGTTGTCACAGTACCAAAATTTCAGTAATCGGTACCAATACCAGTAAAAAAAATCCACGGTTCTCGCTACCAATTTCGGTACCAAAGCAAAACACAAAAATATGAATTGAACAATTTTTTATTAATAACATATAATAATTACATGACCGAATATAAACTCTTCTTATTTATAAACTTAAACATTTGTATTAATGAAACAAAATATTTATCAACTGTATAAACTGGCACTTGATCCAGACATATGAATTCAGTAACAGCTCAGTTCAGTTTTTGTCAAGCTTCTTCTGTTGCTGAAATGCATCTGTAATCATTGGTGTGGTTTTCCTCAGCATGTAAGCAGCAAAATATAATATCCTTTAGTAAAACAGTTTTATATGAATTTTATATGCAACGTTTCAGCAAATAACAAACCTCAGCTTTTATAATACATTTAGATAAGATTACTTATATAAAATATATGATATAAATTTTACACAGACAGAAACTCTTTTATAAAAAAGATTCCCTTTAACATGACTTAACAATAAACAAATTGTATTAAGTGCTTGTATAAAATAACATTCACACACATTAATGTTCACTCATTGTAACTTCATGTTAGATAGCATATGAAGTCATGTAAATGAATGGTATCTTATTGTAAATACAGGACTGTGTTTGACTGGACTTTAATCAAACTTCAAAAAACATTTTTCATAACCTAGAACTGCTTTTCTGATGGACCGATTTTAAAGATTCAAACATTAACCATACATTTGTTTTCTAACACACACATTTTGGCCACACAGGTCATTTAAAAGCCTCTGGTGTGTAAAAATTGTAAGCTGTTATGTCCTGTTTTAAAGGCCGTAGAAGCATTAACTAGTTAATAAAGAAACGTTATCCTGCTACTCACGTTAGCATTAGCCGCACTTATTCTAACGATTAACTAAGCAAATAGCAATGTTATTTCAATCCGCCATTCAAATTAATATAGGGTATATTTTTTTTAACAAAAGCTCTAAATATAAAATAAAATTAAAACTTACCGGCTTGCATTCTTTCATTAAGTCTGGATGACGGTCTTTGAGGTGTTTTATAAAGTTCCTCCTTTGACATAAAACTTCGATGACACAGCTTGCATAAGGGATGCTGGAGATCAGCGATGTTTCCCTGATCATCGGCCGTAAAAACAAAATACTTCCACACGTGGCTCTTTCCTCCTTCATTTTAAAGGGACTTGGTTCCCTTTCAGCTCCTCTTCAGCTCAGATGGACCCTCAGTTCTGTTTCTGTTCACACTTTAGTTCCTCATCCAACCTGACACCATACTTAAGATTTTTTTACCACAAAAGAGTAGATGGTTTTCCACAAAGATCCCTGTTACCATCGTTTTTCAGCTCCTTCATCGTTCTTCAGCTGATGGAGAATAAGAGGATTTTGGTAGAGAATCTTGATCTTTTTTTATAATCATGTATTCATTTATTCATATTTTGTTGTTTTTTCTTTATTTTTCAGTTGGTTTCCGCATAGACATATATAGTTGACCATGTGATCTACCTACAGTAACCCCAGAGGGCGAAAACAGTCGAAGTGAACTCTGAGAGCTTTGTGGTCAAACCGCGCAAGTTAAATAAACCATGTGACAGCCTCAAAGTGAACCGGTTTGTTTCATTTCAGAGGGGTCCGAGTTTGTTTGGCGTGTTCACATATAAGCAAAAAATGAGTTTGCGTGCAGGCTGCGGTTGTATCATAATTTTTTCAGTCACATTAAAATAAACTTCGCCCAAAGCCGTAAATGCATTTTTTGCCATTGTGGGGTAAATATTTTCGAGGGCCAAATATTAGGTTCTTAAAAGTTCCTTACAGCATGCACACTGTAAAATTAAAGTATGCCCATAAATGAACGCATTCAACCTTTTATGTGGAAACACTTTTAGATTTGTGATGCTCACAATGGATTCCTCCGTATGCAAATTAAATCAAAATATTTCTCTTATTTTCAGTGTCCAGTACCTTGGTTCTTTGCAATTTGCATGACACAGGAATTCACTGGTCATGGAAATACCGTGGAAAAAATTACATATTTTTCGAGTCCATTTTTGTGTGGAGAAAAATAGAAGCACAGTGGCATGCGTGCCCTCAATGAACATAAAGAAACTTCCATGTTCATTTTTATGTTCCTACAAGCCACCCCACATTTTCACCAAAATGTCCTACCACTTTGCTTTAATTATTATTAGACCTATTGGTGATAGAGACCTTAAATATTAAATATTATAAAATAATTTTAAAAGAAAAATAATTCTGTGGGTTTGTTGTACCCCAAGTATCATTTTCATTTAGGAATTTCACACTTTTTTCAATGTCTATGTAAATAAAATATACTGCATTACAATATTTTTGAATGATTGTGGCAAACAGAAATCATTATTTTCTTCCATCCTACAAAATTGGAGGAAAAGTACTTGTCATGGTATTAATGCCAAATACATTTGAGATCGAATAAGAAAAAAACCCAAGAAACAACAATGATTACTAATCACCAATAAATAACAAAGGGCTGAAAAATCTGTGAAAATGTAACAAAACAGAAAAGAATTCCAGATCCATTCAAGGTTTGAGCACAATCTGAGACAGTGCTGCAACATCCTTATCTGATTTGACCCGTTAAATGGTTTCCTAACCAAACCAGAACTGTAACCATGACCTCTTATTCTAATATGGTACAGAGTAAAGAGCATATCTTGAATATTTTTTCCCCCTCTTTTATTTGACTGTTGTGATGCTTGCCTAGTTATGATTTCCCCAATGATTATGACGTGTGTTTCATCAGTTTTATCTTTTTAACATTATTTTATGAACAAAATTCATGAACTCATGACTTTAAACTTTGCTGGAACACCAACTGGATTTGTGAAGTTCTAAAAGAGAGTGATTGGGCGAGAGGACTCCAGAACCGTGTAAATGGTGAAGAACGTTCTTTAACAACCTTTAACAACCATTATTTGATACGGGGAGAACCTTTTAAATGGAGTGAGCTCAGAGAAGGGCCCAGTGGTGGAGAACATGTTGGATGTTGTGTGTGGAGGACACTGTAGAATTCAGTATTTGAAAGGACTTTATTATGGTGTGAATGGGAGAGAATGTACTGGAGACTCAGACACACACTGACCCTGTGGAAATACAAAGTGATTTACCTTGGAAAGACCTAATTAAGCATGGACTGTTGTTGCTGGTTGTTAAATTTCATAAAGTGTTTGTGTTTTGCCAGGGTTACATTGTGGCGTCACCACAGAATCTCAACAATAACTCCACGTTCATCACTTCGCTGGGCTCACAGTATCCACCAGGCACGTCATTCACTGTTCTGCCAGGTAGACAACATCTGAAATAGTGGACATGTTTTTAAAGGTCATTTTAATAAACAAAAATATTAGTACAGCAACCACTCACTTACTGACATTTAAATATTTTAGCTGGATGACCATAAAGTTTACCATAAATGCAAAGTGTTTATTAACCATTTTGTACCAAATGGTTTGAGTACCCTGTTTTGCAAAGTGTCTGCAATCAGTTTAAGTTCATACACAGTTCCTGCATTTTCATCCCCTGCCTAAGCTCATACAGCTGACAACCAGCATGAAACCTCATTTTTGTTTTATTTTGTTCTGTTCAAACAGGGCTTTATGCAGCAAACTAATCAACATGGTTTTGAACAAAGTAATATCAAAACCATTTAAGCTTACCTCTTCAACAGCAGGAGTCAGACACTTTTTCAATGAATCCCTCTTTAATAGACTT
Source organism: Rhabdalestes septentrionalis (assembly GCA_037832545.1). Classification (NCBI taxonomy): domain Eukaryota; kingdom Metazoa; phylum Chordata; class Actinopteri; order Characiformes; family Alestidae; genus Rhabdalestes; species Rhabdalestes septentrionalis. Next base: position 19,735,923 of record JBBMFX010000037.1, on the reverse strand, counting down.
TTAATAGATTTATACAGTTCCTGTCTGGACAGATGATGTCAAAAGTAATAAACCAATACCAAAATGAAATGTATTAATAAAATAAATAAATAATTTTAAAGAATATAGTAATACGTGTATGATATATATATTTTTCGTGCTTCCAGATCTTATTTGCGCTTAGAAAATATATACCATGATTTGTTATTGTAGTGAGTGTTTTGCTGCTAGGATATTTAAGACTGGTTTATACCAAAGGGCCAGATCTGACAAGTCACCTATTAGCACGAACCCTATTTTTCAGAGGAGAGGCAGAATACCCTTAACTCCAGACCACAAATCTAGATGAACAGAAATTCAAAATGCATTTAAAACACTTTCCTTCATTTTCTGTTGTCGGTAGTGTTTGACCAGGGAGTGTTAATCAGCACTTTGTTTCTCAGCATTGTTTTTGTATTGAAGATAGGAACATATTGCTTTGTCATTCTTCACTCATTCTCTCTGCTTTGTCGTACTTCTCTCATAAAAACTGATTTAGAGAAACTGCTTCCCACACATTCTTCCTTGCTTATCCACACACCATCCTCAGTGTTTTAATTTTTCTTCTCCACACATTTCTCAGCACGGCCCCAAAAGATCTCAGAGGGTTTTACACAAATCCTGGTCTTGCATTGTCTTGTTGCATTATTCATCACTTGGTCTAGTTTTGCTTCTGATTTTGAACCAGACAGGATAAGCACACCAAGAAAATCACACGTATGTGACCCTGTCTTTTTGGTTTCCTGAGCATAATCTTTTTCGTACATCACTGTTCATTTAATATTGAAAAATTAAATTTGGTATTTGTAACAAGGTTCTGTTGAGCTGATCTGTTGATTATGAAATGTTCACACATTCACAGTTGGCTAATTCAACATTCAAAATGACTTTGTAATGCTTTGTAATGCTTTAAAGTTGACTAATCCCAGCCTGTCTCCCCACCGTACACATTACAAACCAGCAGGTCAGCAGATCATGCAGCAGGTTCCTCCTCAGCCCAAGCCATTGCCAGGTGTCATCCACAGACCACAAGTCCAGCTCATCCAGAACAATGTAGTGACCCTGTCCAACGTTCAGGGTCCTGCTGAAATCCCAGCCCAGTCTCATTCCGCCTCCAACCTGCAGACCATTCAGCTCATCCCCCAGAGCAAGCCCAGCATCATGGGGCCTTCCAAACAGATGACACCTACTCTCCAAGCTGTGAACAATCGGGGTGTGTATGTGTGCGAACATTATAAAGTAGAAGGAGACCATCCCCAGGTTATAAAACGACTTGCCATACATGGTGTATGTTTACAGGGAAACCTCGCTCTAAGCAACTTACGTGTAAAACCAGCAGTGAGCAGTGAGTGAATATGCACATGCTCAGAACATCCTGAAATTACACATTTTTGGAGACAAACTTGACATAATATTTATGTGATTTTGGTATCGGTAAAGTCAAATGTTTTGTGTATTTTAGTTTTACATTTTTAATATAACCTGGTATTGTATGACTGGGAAATACTGCCCAGACACATTGCCAAGAAAACCTCCAAGTAGACAGACATTCTTATAAGTTCACGTTTTGATAAATCTGCATACTTTATTCAGGAGCATTTTTTTATATTTATATATTTGAGCACATAATACATAGTATTACAATTATTTTGACCTGACTTGATCATCTATGCAGCCACTACTGTCACTACTACAAATCATATTGTCACACCAATATCTGTTTGGTGGTATCCACCTCATATAAAGCACTAGCGAACCTTTTTCCTTTTTCTTTTATTCTTTCGCACAGATAACAAAATGAAACGAACAGTTCTTCCTGACTCAAACAATGGCACTTCCAAAAGAACCAAAATTGACATGGGTATGTATACACCTCTATAAGGTGCCACTAGTGTTTTTTTGTACAGTGATTAAGAAAAAAGTTTTATAATTTTTATGTGATGCACATAAAAATGTTGTAATTAAGACCTGTACGTTATAAGCTGTGTCACTTGTGATTTTATTAAATGAGAAAATTTTGCTTGATGCAGAGAACGAGACGCCGTTCAGTAGAAAGTGTCCCAAATGTAACATTCACTTCAACTTCATGGAGCCATTGAGGAGTCACATGCGGGTAGGTTCACATTTACAATCAAGCAGTTTCCTGTACTTTAATTAGATGTATCAATTATTCGGTAATTTATTGTTTTTTAATGGGCAGATGCATGAGAATAAAAACGACAAGGTGTGGTTTAGTACCATGTGTTGTGCAAGTGTATGGACAGGCATTTAATGCAGTTATACCTTACATTGTGTTAGAAATGTTTTGATGAGAGTTCTGAACCATATGAGGTAAGAACTGCAGCCCTGGATCGCAATGTTCGGACTCTTGTCTGTTTCAGGCATGCTGCCCACATTTATTGGACACCACCTTCCCTTCGACCTCAAAGCCGGACAGAGCTGCAGCCCCATCACGAATGTATGACATGGAGCGAGGCAAACTGATCATGCTGGTGTCTGATTTCTACTATGGGAAATGTGAGGGGGACCTGTCTGTCGCTCGGGAGCAGAAGTCCCACACTACCTTCAAATGCAACAGCTGTCTGAAAACCCTCAAGAACAACATAAGGTACTACTTTACTGCCGGGTGTCGATGCAGCTTTCCAGAATTCTAAGATTTAATCACTTACTGTGAATTACAATACCATGATTAATCAGAGCATTCATGCAAACAGTCATTTACTCAGAGCTGTCAGCGGTTCAGCGCTTCATAGCACATTGTAAAAAACATTACGATTTAATTTGATTTAAAAAAAGGCCCTAATATATTGATTCAAACCTTTAGTTTTCATATTCATTATTGTGGCTTCTATGCAAAGGTCGGTAAAATGTATCAGTCGATGCTGTATATAGATTGCCCAAACGTTTCTTTATCGTCCCAATATGTGTCATCTACGTTCCAACGTTTTTGACAAAATATTCACCCATGTTCTTCTCTGTCACTCAATGAATGTGACCGTACTGAAATACAGCTTCATAAATTGCCCAGGTGGGTTTAATGCAGTAAACCTTAGTTTACTGAGAGTTTCAGTTCTCTGTTAGAGGTAAGATTCTGAGGGCTCTGGTGAATTTAACATGCTGTTGAATTTAGCATCTGTTGACAGAGCGCCTCAGGATAAGACTAATAAGGTTCATTTCTAAACTGTGGAGTAGGTAGAGCTTTTGCCTTGGTCGCCATTTAAAATTTTTCTGTTATATTTTTGAGGATTTTCAGTATTACGACCAGTACAGGAGGGCCGATGTCCAAAACAGTTTGGTGATATCCCTTATTAACCTTATAGGTGTTGTGTTTGAGGAGAGGAACTACTAAACTGTGCCGGACACCAATCTTTCAGGACTGGTTTTGGACAGCCATTTCTAGAGCAGTGTGTATGGGTGAAAGCGTTCTAAGCCAGAGTGACTGGATGAGAGGACTCCAGAACAGTGTGAATAGGGAAGAGACAGGTGATTATGGGAGAGGATTCTTTGATGTAATGGTGTAATCATAAAGAACATACTGGAACACAGTGAGTGCTGGAGAACATGTTGGAACATTGTGAATGGGGACTGTGATTGAGTTGGGGAACTACCAAACTGGATTTGGGGACAATGCTATAAACTACATATTTAAAAACAAAATTTGAAACTTCTTTATATTATTTTGTCTTTGCACTTTGGACTGGAAAAAGGTATTGACACTCCTGCTCTATGCTGTCAGCCAGAATCTGCAGGAGAAGATTTAGTTTAAAGCTGGTGAAAGATATTTGAAGTACACATGGAGCATCTCCCCACTGCATATGTTTGGCACCAAGGACCAAGAGTGACAGAGAGTAGAAGGAGAGGGGGAAAAATGAGGGGAAAGAAAGCAAAAGAGTGACTGAAAGAGGAGGAGGGGGGAGTTCAGCTTCTCTCTGAGCCATCATGGTTCCCCTTGTAGATGGATGACATTATCAGCCCTCCTGCTCCCCCCTGGGTCCTGAGATGAATAATGGTTGGTAGTTTGGCTGGTGTAAGAACTGTTGGTGTGATTAAATAACTTCACTCCGCCACAGCGTGAGAAAAGCCTCGCTAAGCTCCTTTTAATGGGGAGACGCGTTTGCAGCGCACCCCGCGTTCTGGCAGCCGGGGTCACAGTTCAGCCGCATAAAAATCCCTATTAGGGGAGCTGAGGTAGCAGAACGGAGCGGCTGAAAAATAGGCTGTTGCGCGTCAGGGCAGGACGGCAGGCAGAGGGAGAGGGCTGGAGGCAGCCCGAAGAGCGTCACACCATTAAGCCAAACAAAAAAAGCCTGGTATAATTGCCAGGATTATAATGGCTATTATGCATGCTTAGAAAGTGAGGCGTGAGGAGAATGATTGTTAATTTATCTTTGGAAAACCTCTGGGAGCACAAGCGCTGCTTTGATGCACATACAGGCCACGCGCTGTTTAAAAGTGATTTTTAATGCGACGAGTTTGTAATTTGGTTCGGTATATTTAACGGTGTATGGCCTTTATTCCCACGTGGCTGTGAAGGTTGGCTGGCTCCTGCTCTATTTGTGCTGCTTTTGTCCTGCCATACAAGTTTGATTTATAGTAGATGAAGCTTGCATCTTTTAATGTGTTTTAACCATCCGCAGTCAAATCCAGCTATGTGACCCGCTTTGAAAAATAGGACATGCTGGTTTGAACATCTGAAATTCTGTAATTCGCCAATCTCAGAGGATGCCGTGTGTCTATTTTGAGCTAAGCTTTGTGGTCGAAAAGAAAGCTCGTGTTTTGAAAGAGCAGCCGCTTTGTAGTGGTTTACCTGTGTGAATGGGGCTCATCTGCATGACATTCACTTCCGCTCAGATCAAAGCCTTTCCTGTTTGGTTTAGAATGCTGCCGTCAACGGCATCCCCTCACGCACCTGGCGCAGTTTTCCCTACACACCGCCCGTCTGTGCATGCCGGCATTTACCTCACAGATTGGCATTAATGTCACGGGTTGCAGGTGTCCCCAATGGTGTAACTCTTCAGGGGTCTCTCTCCATCTGCTCTCTTTTTCTCTCTTCTGTCTTGCACTTTTTTTTAACTGAATTATTTTTTTGTTTGTTTTTTTTTCCTGCCAAGCAGGATTCTCATCAGAGGTTCAGGCTTTCTGCCAGAGTCTCTTGATTACTCTCTTGATGATAAATTACAGCATTAATTAGGATAAAATAAAAAATTGTTACATGTAGTTTAAATTATTTTCATGACCAAACTAAAAATTCGGGGCTGTTGCTAGTCAAAATTCAGGACACACTGGTCCAATTTTTTTTTTTTTAGAATTTGCATGAAATTAGAGATCGACCGATATATTGGTTTACCCATATTTTTCCCGATATTTAAGCATTTTACCATAATCGATAGGAGTGTGACGAGATCTCGTGCCACGAGATCTCGCGAGATCAGATTTGTCTCACGAGATGCGTCTGGTCTCGCGAGACCCAAATTACGTCCTCTTCCCGT
>JBBMFX010000037.1:19695243-19706185 GCA_037832545.1 Rhabdalestes septentrionalis | reverse complement strand
TCACTCAATTTCTTCCAAGCAAGATCCTTTTTATTCCTGTTTTTATAAAAGAATGAAGATGTGTCGTACAGCTATGGATGTCCACACACAGCCACAATTATTTTGTCCTCAATTTTAGCTTGGGATTTCTGCCTCCCTGCTCTAAACACGTCACTACTAGAGCCAGCTCCTGATTGGTTAACGCGGCGCGAATTTTCACTCAAGTTCAGATTTTTCAACTCGCGCGTTGATGTGCCAGTCATGCGAGTCACGCGCCGCAGGATGTCAACTCGCATCTTTGCATTGACTTAACATGTAAATCACTCGCGCTTGACGCGTCATTCGCGTCTGGTGTGAACGCACCTTGAGTGGTATGATATGTCTTTCCTGCCTTTTTTGATGTCAAAATTCAAATAATAATAAAAATATTTTCTATCATCAAAGTCATGCATACAGAGGTTCAGGTACCTACAGAATGTGAAAGCAATGTTTTTATTTCCTTTTACATTCTCTGTGTGCTCTGCAAAATAATTTCCGTTAATTATTTGCATGATAAGTGTTTTTTTTTTGTACTAATGCATGTGCCAGGCTTGTATTTGTCTAGGTCTACCCTCAGTATGTTCTGTTGTTTGTGTGTACAGGAGATTATGCTGGTTTCCCTGGCTGCGGTCTGCTTCGGCTCCACAGCACTTATCGGCATGACCTCAAAATCTATGCTTCCGATGAGGGCAGGGTGCAAATGACTGCAGCCGCTTTTGCAAAGGTATCATGCAAATATTTGCAGCATTTCGATAAAGTATGTGTGTGTAAGGTGTGCTTCGGGTGTGTCTTGTGCGTTTGTGGACTGAATGCTACATGGTAAATTTTATGGTGTCCCTGACAGGGTTTGTTGGCCCTGGAGGGCGAGCTGACGCCCATCCTGGTGCAGATGGTGAAGAGTGCCAACATGAACGGCCTGCTGGATAACAACATAGACTCACTAAGTGGCTGCCAGCATCGGGTCAAGGCCAGGCTTCATGAGATCATGCAGAAAAATGAACCTTTCAGTGAGGAAGACTTTGACAAGGTGAAGCCACCTGAAAATCACTTAGACACAAACCTCTCAGACAGCATAAGACAACATAAAACACATAATACACTGCTTTAGACAACATAATACACAGTTAGTCAAAAACTCGAATGCACCTAAATAATCCTGTCATCTTATAGGATTTAAAATAAATAGTTGTGACTGTAGGAAACTGTAAATGGAAAAGAAAAAAAAAGAGATTTATCTAAACTGATGAACAGAAATATATTCATGTACTGAGAAAACATTGAATGATGATAGACGATATCAAACATTTTGTGTTTCATTATATTTTAGATTACATTTCAATTTCTCATGTATTCACATAAGACTTTTGGTGAAATTTTTTTTTTGTGATTTTTTTTTTTTTTTAATCATTATTTTGAACAAATAACTGTTTAAAAGTTTTCTTCGATCTTACGAGTGTCAGTGTAAATATGAAATCATGCTCATTGAAATTAATAATAATGTTTGATATTGTCTATCATCGTTCAATGTTTATTTTTGCTGTTCATAGTCCTGTCCAATTCGAAGTGAATAAATAAACAGTATACCCACTGACTTGTTCTGCTCAGGTGGCCCCAACAGGCAGCGTCTCTCTGGTGAACTCGATGACGGCCGTTGAGAATCCAGTGAGCACATGTGATAAAGTCTACTGTCTCGTTCAGAGCCTCACTTCACAAATCCGCAAGAGACTTGAAGATCCAAAATCTGCAGGTTGATCTTTTTTCTTCTGATTGACATGTTTCTTTAAATGTAGCAGCCAAGTTAAAGGCTCCACATTATGTTGAAGCATAAAGCCAGTTTTGGGTGTAGTGATTGAGTGAATGAAAGGCCTTGGTATGAGTGCTGTATGTGTATACTTTGGATGGAATTTTTGCTTTTTTTTGCAGTTGATCATAGATTTCCCATGATAAACAAAGACTGTTTTTTGTTTGTCCTCTCAGATTTGCAGCTATACCACAGTGAGACTCTGGAACTGATGCTGCAGCGCTGGTCCAAACTGGAGAGGGATTTCCGTATGAAGAGTGGCCGCTATGACATCAGCAAAATCCCGGACATTTATGACTGTGTGAAGTATGATGTGCAGCACAACAGCTCCCTGGGCCTGGAGGACACTGTGGAGCTTTTCACGCTGTCTCGTGCCCTGGCTGACATCGTTATACCACAGGTGCACAAGCAAAGTCAAATGAGGGTTAAAATTGTCTTGTGTCTTATTGGCTAGTTGGATAGTATATTTGCCACAGTTTGATTCTACAATTATTTAGGAAATGAAATAATTTCCTGAAGCATTAAATCTCACATTTTATTTTGGTCAGTATTATTTAATCAGTAATGTTTTAGTCCACAGAATGCACAGATATGTTACGAGAAAAGGTTAACTCGTAAAATATCGGTGGGTTTTTGGTCAATATAATCTTCTTTTTTTTTTTTACATTTTAAAGTACACTAAAATTATTAGTTCAATGGATTTCATTCTAACATTGATGCAGCTGAAGTCACCACCTTTGGCTAGCACTGCAAAGAACAAATATCTTTTTCCCTAAAAGTGGAGGTAGCTCAGTGGTTAGGATACATGCCTATGGACCATGAGGTCCTGGGTTCAAATCCTACCTCCAGCTCCACCACTGGGTCCCTGAGCAAGACCCTTAACCCCAGGATGCTCCAGGGAGACTGTCCCCTGTAGTTAGGGAATGGAAGTCGCTTTGGATAAAAGCGTCTGCTAAATGCCGTAAATGTAAATGTAAAAGTGAGGTTTTTTGTAGCAGCTTTTCAAGAATTTTACATCCTTGGTCAAAGTGATGGTTACAATTTATTTTGATAGTCCACTACAGATTATTTACAGATACCTAAATTGTCTGTTGAAGCTCAGCTGATTGTTAATATAATTGGATTAAGGTTAGATTTAATATGTTCCATGAAATTCAACTTGGTAGATAACATCTACAGTGAACCCTGAAAATATAGGCTTATTTAAGTATTTTAAGACAGTATTGGAAGTGGTTCATTTTAGTATATGTATATATATTCCTTAATTATGATTGATTAATTTCTAATTTTGCTTATGTGTAGGAATTTGGCACTAACAAGATGGAGATGTTGGGCATAGCATATGCCTACTTCCTGCCATCCATGCAGCTGAATTCACCACCTTAAATTGCAAGATGATGCATTTGATGCATTTTGCACCTTAATGTCCAGCACTGCAAATGACAAATCTGTTTCTCCCTAGAAATGATGGGCTTTGTGGTAGCAGATTTAATATCTTTGGTCAAATTATTGGTCTTGTTTTATTTGGATAGACCTCTACAGATTTTCTACAGATATGTAATTGAAAATGATCTGTTAAAAATATAGAAAATAAAGGCTTATTAAGACATTCCTTAAAGTATTTCATTGTAGTATAATTTTTTTTCATCAATTATACTTAATTAATTTCTCATTTTGCTTGTGTGTAGGAGTATGGCATTAACAAGATGGAGAAGTTGGACATAGCCTATGCCTACTGTCTGCCCCTGATCAAAAAGATTCAGCTGGACCTGCAGAGAACCCATGAAGACGAGTCTGTTAACAAGCTCCATCCACTGTTAGTCTTTCTATTTCTCTCTCTATTCTTTCTTAATGAAGTTTATCAAAAAATCTAATATACACTAGTTATTACATGATTAGCTACCTTTGGAGTCCAATGTTTAGGTTTTTTTATTGGATCAGTTACTAATCAATAAATCAATACTTAGCAGCCACTCCTCTGTAGGCTCACCCCCAAACCTTCAACTCAGTCCATTCAAATCACAGCCAGCTCTTCATAAAGGTGAAGTTGATTTTTAGAAATGAAGGAACACAATATGACTGTAAGCTAACACACAGAAAAAGCTTCACTTTCCTGTTCACTCTGATTTGCAGTACAGACTGTCTTTTGTGTACTGTTGATGCTGATGTTTGTTTTCCTGTTGCAGGTATTCCCGTGGTGTACTGTCCCCTGGCAGGCATGTGAGAACACGGTTGTACTTCACCAGCGAGAGTCATGTTCACTCCCTGCTCAGCGTCTTCCGTTATGGTGGCCTGCTGAATGTAAGCAATAGCGCAACTCTCAGGTGAAATCACAAGTGAACTGTATGCACACACATAACCGAGTAGCTTAGTGAGTTTTTGATTTTGTAGGAGGAGAAGGACCAGCAATGGAAAAGGGCCATGGACTATCTGAGTGCAGTCTCTGAACTCAACTACATGACTCAGATAGTCATCATGCTGTATGAAGACAACAACAAGGTATGTGGTGTTTCACCCCCTAGCTCTGCCCATCATCTTCAGAACCAGCTGAGGGAACAACACAATTGTCTGTAGTTTTCACTGGAGATAAAATGCCAATGTGCCTAACGTAATGGAAACTTATGGCCACCAGTTTAGCATTGTACAGGCTCTGTGCCTAAATCATTACCCAATTGCTTTAACCCTTGACCGTTGTTAATTAATCTCAAACAGATTTACTTATAAGATTTGGCACGGTGTGACACTGTTTTCTGTAAAAATTGAAAAAATGGACAGAGCATTAAAATGGCCAAAAAGTGTCTTCATACTGTGCTATGTACATTTGTCAGTTTAATAGCTAAAATAGCTTTGGGACAAGCATGACATGAAGTGGCATCCAGTTTGCATTTGCACCTTGTTCACTTGTTTGCTACATTTTTCCACAAGAAATAATTTTGTACACCGAACCTGACTTAGCCTATGGACCGCATTAGGAATGATTGGATACATCATGGATCTTTGAACAGACGAGAAAGGAAAAGATTTCTTTTCATGAGTAGTTCTTATTGAATTGTTTTTTGTGCATATGGAGGACCCCTCATCAGAGGAGCGCTTTCATGTGGAACTGCATTTCAGCCCTGGGGTTAAAGTGTGTGAAGAGGAAGATGCACCCATGGGCTTTGGGTTTCGGCCTGCTTCCTCTGAGGTCAGCTCTTTCTGCTAAACTTCTCTCAGCCTCCAGAGTGCTGAAATAGTAAAATGTTGTCTTAAATATTATGATTTTAATGTCTTCATATTTTGTGGTGCTATAATTTTGTCATATTGCCTAGCCTTAGCTGGTGTTTCCAAGGCTGTGTGATTATGGAGGGTGGTGTTTGTGTTGGATTTAGAATGACCAGAAGCAGACAGACCCTGGCAGCTTGGAGAACCTTGTGCGGGATGAGCCGGACCGGGCCTTGCCTCTGTCTGAATCGGTCAGCACTCAGCGCAGATCCCCTCTGATCCGAAACCGCAAGACTGGCTCCATGGAGGTGCAGCCCAATAGCTAACATGCAAATCCATCTTTATCAATCTGCCAATGCAAATCTGCCCTTATCTGCACTGCTCAGTACACTACTCAGACACGTTTACACTGCCTGTAATAGGGTTACATTTCAACTGCTGTGACACTAACCCTTGACCAGATAGCAATCTATATGATGTCAGAGTGACTGAATTAGGCCTGGTTTTGCATGTCTGTTCCTAAGAGTTTATGTGCGTGCTCCATTGCAGGTCCTGTCAGAAAGTGCGTCCTCTAAAGCGGGCAGCCACCGGCTCTTTCCCTCCTGCTCACGTCAGTCTCCAGAGATGAAGCAGAGTGGATTAGGTGGGTATCATATGTCTTGTTTGTCTCAACCATCCAAGCTGCACTGCCTCTCTCTCTTCTATCTGAAAAATACTGTCTAGATCCAGACTCTCATGGACTCCCTCACTGACATAAAGTAAGTCGAAAACTGATTAGTCAAAACCCTAAATAGTCTACCGCAGATCAGTTTGGAAGTCATTTCAAGCTCAAAGACTGTCAGGGAGATGGATGGTATTTTGTCCTTGGTATAGCCTTAGAACTCTTGGGGTTTAAGTTAAGACTGCATAATATGGGCAGAGGTTTGCCCAACACCCATAGAACCTCATCTGAAGTGTCTGTGATTGGTTCAGGATGCTCGCAGCACACAATAAAACTTCAATGATTTGGCTAGAAACTTTTTCTTTTGACATAGTGTTTCTAAGTCCAGTATAGATGACCTGATACACTTGTGATCTACTATATTTTGTAAATGCAGTAGTAGATTTTCACAGCTCAGAGCCATAGCAGTTGCTTTAGTGCAAGTAACATCTTGTTGAAGTAGTTAATTTTGAAGAAATATTAATATTGAGCTAATTAAAAGTTGACCCAGTCAGTGGATTTAACACATTTATTGCATGTTGTGTGCAGGACATATATTAATTTTAGATCATGGCTGATTTTTCTTTCATGAATTTCATGTTCATCTGACCAATATGTATGTAGTCAATAAAATAGGTTTTTGTTTTATTTTTATTTTTATTTTTTGAGGTTGGTAATTATCAGCACACCATCCTATTTTCACTAGGAATCCCCTTTTAACTATATCTCAGCAATGTAGGCTAAACTGGAGATTTTAAGCATAAAATGCCAAAATGTCCTAAAATGATAAAATAGAAAATAACTAATGGAAAATAAAATAAGTGAGATATATTTAAATACACAGATTTATGGGTAGCTTCACCCTTAGTGGTGTGATCTTTTTTTGGTTTGCATTTTTTCATTATGTTTTGAAAACACCAGATGCCATTCACGCTGTGAGATTTTCTGATAAATGGAAAAATGTGCCAATAGAAATGCTCCAAAATGATTTAACAATCTTACATTAATTTGCATTAAAAGTCCTAATGTTCAAATAGACAAAATGTACTGAAGTTGATGGCATGTCCAGTTTATTTAGCTTGTTCTTCATCTAAGTTAGTTTTTATATTTAAACGGCACTGTTAAATTTACCAGCAGTCAAACCTTTTCTGGTCTGAGCAGAACTATTTTTTTTAAATTATTGTTCTTTATTGTAAAATATTTATTTCCTGTTTGTACTTGGAGTGAAAAAAATTATAAATGGCTACACTGTGGTCCTTGTGGTCACTAAGCGAGTAGTAATTTCACAATATTTTTTCTGATTTAGGCAAATATAGCATGATTTAGTGAAGGACATCCATGGCAAACTAAAAAAGTGTTAAGGGAAATTATTTCCTGCTACAAACCTTTAAAACCTTTATATCAAAATGTAGCTCAGGTTGTCAGTTTTAAATGGAGAGCTTTAGATCTAAAATCAGCTAGACAACTGAGATTATGTTACCCTGATCGAGGGTAATTGCTTTAGGATGAGGCTTTCTGAATCTAAAAATGTTAAACCTCAATTCATTGGGTCTTTTGTGTCTGAATAACCGCATGTGTGTTGGTAGTGAAGACTAACATAGTGCTCTAACCCCCCCACAGGATCTCAATGTGCAGGGCTCTTCAGCACCACTGTCCTTGGGGGGTCTTCTAGCGCCCCTAACCTGCAGGACTACGCTCGCACACACCGCAAAAAATTCTCCTCTGGCAGTTTGACCTATAAAGACGGTATGTGCTCTGACAAGCTGTTGTGTTTCCCCCCCTCCTAAGAGCCAGTGAGAGGTTAGAGATGCTTAGGTCAGGGCACTTCCACCTTATACCTGGTAAAAGGAGCAGCTCAGCTAAAGATGCTAAAGTTGCTGAGTGTCAGGGTAAGCCAGTGAAAAGTTGCTTTCTTTTATTGTAAGCACTGATAAGCATCACTGCATCCTTTTAAAAGGGAGTGTTAAAGAGATAGGGTCTTTTGCATATCACTGTCATTTCACAGTCTTTTTTTCTGTTCTTGTGAAATCTAGTTACATTCATTTATCTGTCAAAGTCTCTTCATTAGTGTTATTTGTTTTGTAGCAGCTCATGGAAATCTGTACACTTGTCATTCATTGTCTCTTGGCATGTTTGTGTCTTCAGTGTGCTTTGGTTTGTCTTAGTATTTCACTTTGATTTCTTTGTGCAATTTGGTCTCCTGAGTTTAGTACTAATACAAAGGTCACATCTAGTTCTAAGGTCATACCTATTAGTTTATTGTTAAACGTGGAGGTGGATGATATGGCAGATGTTTTGAAGATAAACAATGAAGTTTGAAAAGTTTGAATGGACAAATCAAGGTTAAGTAGTGCTGCTTTTCAAAAAGGGCATCATAAACTGTGGGTGCAGTCAGTTTTATTTAACATTTCTCATCACACGGTGTTCAGTCCAGTTAAATACATAATAATAGCATTTTTATTGTAACATGCATCACTTAATGATAAAAATCATCATATGTTCCATTCCTAGTTAATGGAATACTCTGCTGTTTTTCTTCGGAATGTCTCTCCGGTCTCATGTATCGCATATGACTATCACAAATAATCATTTCAATATACTGCCCATTACTTTCTAGGATGAGTACTTTTTTTTTTCAGTTAATCGCAGAAAGCGGAACTGAAGCTTGTCTATTCTGATTTAACATGTTGGAGCAGATGGAGCAGATGGCGATTAAGTAATTATTGATGCCATATTCCTTTGAGGTTTTCTATAGAGTAGGATATCTGCTTTCCATATAGTGAGACAGTTAGGTATGAATAGTTAGAAACAAGGTCTGGCCCTTTTTAATTCTGTCAGGTATCGTTTAACCTTTTTAAACAAACTTAATTCTTCATCCTAAAACTGCATCACCTTTTTACAAAGTGGCGACACCTGAAGTAGAGTAGTGTTTTGGGAATGTTTCTAGTCCACCCAGTGTGCAGAGCATGAAGGTCCACAAGGTGGCACTGTGACATTCTGAATGGCTGTTTCTCTCTCCGCTGCCATTTTCCAAGCAGTGTTTTGTGTTCTGTAGTAGTACAATAACTGTAATGTCTGTACTCTCACCCTTTTTCACATATTTCCACATATCTGATGTTCATTGAAGTCCGTGGTGAACTTCTATTCCAGTGTAAACCTCTGTATAGTCTATTGTTTATGTACAGAGATTACTGTAGTCCATACTTGTGGCCTCTATAGGCATCTCCTGTTGTACTTTAGTGTTACTGTGTCTGCCATGTTGACTGAGTATGTGTGTGTGTGTGTGTGAGAGAGGGGGTTTAAAAATGATAGATCTCACTCTCAGGATGATGTTCAAGTCTGTCCACCATTTTGTCCTCAAAAAAAGATGCCAACTCATAAGATGGTGTCTGACTGCCATAGGGAAGTGTCCTGAGGCTGAATTTTAGAAAATAAAGCCAGTCACATTATTTCCACAATGTTTGGTTAGTCATAGACAGCGGAGTGAAGATTAAAACAAGCATCAAGGTGAGAGAGCCCACCAAAGCGGCCTTTTATTTGTCCCTGTCAAAGAATACCTCCACAGACTATTAAAAGAGTAGAAGTGTTGTTTAAATGAAAGGATCACACCTCATGATTATTTGGTTTGGTTTATATATGTCCTTTTGTGGTGAGCATTCATTTACATTAGTAGCATAATTTAAGCAGTAACATGTTAGTAATGTATTTTAATATCACTTAGAGTGAGCTAATAATCGATCATTTCATCATTAGATACAATTTTCTAATGTGTATATAAATTTTATGTAAGGGGTAATGGGGTAATGGATTCAATTTTACCATAAAACGACGTAAATGGAGTTCAGCTGAGTTAAGTATGTGCAGAATGATGACGCATAAACATAAAAATTAAAGGAGGCGTATTGTCCCACTGTCAAGGATGAGATTGTGCTTACTTGGAATATGAATCCCCCGGTGAGTCTTGAATTAGTTAATCACCCCAGTTTCACAGAGCGTGTAATGTACATATTGGATCATTTCTTGTCTTTAAAAAAAAAATTGCATTAATATTAACATTTTAAAATGTGGTTTCTGTCCGTTTGTCTTAATGTTTTCAATAAGCTCAAATTAAGCAACAATTACAATTTGAAACTGATCAATGTAGATGTAACCAAACTGAGAAAATGCCCCACAATTTTTGCCACTTGTGCAGCTTAAGGTAAAAACATAGATCTGTGCCATCAAATGAAAAATATTTGCTTAAATGACCCTTGGAGGAATACATTCCAGAAATGAAGTAAAAGCAGATGCTTTAGTTTTCTGTAACATGGGAAGAATCAAACAAGGTAGACCCATGTATGGAAACCTATTTTAGACGGTCAGTCATGACAAATATTCAGTTATTCAAAAAATATTTCCACGATTTCCACGGGTTTCAGCTGCACACGTCATTCTGTGAATCACAGTGCTTTGCTACAAGCTGCTTTTCTTTCGTCCTACCAGTGCTCCTTTAACAGTGTCTTGCTGTAGGTACAACAGTAGCAAATTCCTTCGCTGTTCTCCTAATGCCCCTGAATGTCTTTCACTTGGACCCCCTTCCAAATTAAACAGCCCCCATCCTCTACAGCTGAACTGTGAAAGATGGTAACACCAGTGACCTTTTTTATTTCCTCAGAGTTGTTGTCTATGCCGGCAGTAAAGCGATTTTCTGTGTCGTTTGCAAAGCATCCGACTAATGGTACGTCTGCTTCTCTTCAAGTATATTTCCACTTTTCTCCACCTCCTTAGTCTTGCATGTCTATGGAAAACATCTTTTTTCATTTCTGCATTGTTTCTGCAATGTTTTCTCAGTTTTCAGTTTAACATGGTCAGCATCATGCTCCTCCCCCTCCCCCACCACCACCACCTGGGTTTTATTTCTGTTTCTGTCTGCTTATTCATTCGGACGCCAGCTCTAACATCACTCACATTCTGTTTTGTAACTTCCTGCGTAAGACTGTCACTCTCACCTAATAACTTGGTGTTCATAAGTTGAAGTCTTATTCTAAGAAAACAGCCATGTGTATTTCTAGAGTGTGTATGTGTGTATGTGTGTATGTGTGTATGTGTGTATGTGTGTATGTGTGTGTGTGTGTGTGTGTGTATGTGTGTGTATGTGTGTGTCTGTGTGTGTGTCTGTGTGTGTCTGTGTGTGTCTGTGTGTGTCTGTGTGTGTACGTGTGTGTACGTGTGTGTACGTGTGT
>JBBMFX010000037.1:19679231-19695143 GCA_037832545.1 Rhabdalestes septentrionalis | reverse complement strand
AGTGTGTGTGCGTGTGTGTGCGTGTGTGCGCGTGTGTGCGCGTGTGTGCGCGTGTGTGCGCGTGTGTGTGTTCATACATGAGTGTGTTTGTGTTGGTCAAGCATGCACATGTGCTTGGGGGAGTTTGTGAGTTTGATCCACAGCTTGTCGACACCCGTATGAACCCTTCCCCTGTTATCATATTTAACTTCTCATCAAGTAACTCTCATTGCCAAATGCTTTATCACTGTTCATATAATGCGGTTTTGCATAGATACTATATATATTTATATTATATGAGAATACTGGCTAATAATTTAGTGTTTTATATTGTAATCAGCAGAGATCTCTGATATGAGAAAACACATTATTGGTTTCATTCTTCAGTGCCTAACATTACTGGCAAACCAACAGCTCCTCACCCTATTGGTATTTTTTCAACAAAAAAGAACAAGAGATCGTTTAATTTGAGGATGCCTTATATTTTACAATAAACATGTCCATGAAAAGAATTGCTGAATAGAAGCAAAAATACTTAATTAATAGAAAACAGCTGAGCTACATGTGTTGGGATGCTCAGTTGCATTATTACAGTATATAAGAAATTTCTGATGTTAAATTGAGGTTAATAAAATCGATACTGAGTTGGCAGTCATATTGTTGGTCATATTATTAAATTCGACCAGTCACAGTGAACAAAATGCAGAAGTCTCACTAACATGCAGAAATGCTGTTTAAATTCTACATCATTACAAACTTCTCATATCATTTGGGCATTATAACGCTGTGGAATTATCGGTATTTTAGAAGGACCCATGTCATTCCTAACAGTTTAGTAGTCCTATCAATTTGGTTGAAGCTGGTCATTCCCACAGACAAGTGTGGATATTTTAGCGTATGACTGTGTTGATAATCACAGTCACACTCTCAGTCAGATTATCAGTTTGTAGAAAAATATCCTGGAACATTCAACCCTCTAACTACGGTTCTACTTTCTGGATTGATAATAAGGAAAGGGTTAAACTGTCATTTGTGTCTCCACATCACTGTGTTCTCACTGTTGTTGTTGTTATTATTATTAGTTACTTTCATAGTAACATTCATTTATGTGACTTAATACTACACAAAAATAGTTGTGGTATTATTGTTATTGAGGTAATAGTAGGCTGTTTTGTCTTTGATCATGTCTGTGTTGAATACATTTTCAAAGGTCACACAATATTCAAAATTAAGATTTTAAAATCAAAATAAGACTAAATGTTTACACAGTATTAACCATAGCAGTAGTCTGTGTTACTGCCTATAATGCTGAAATGAACTTAGTTCTACTATATTTTCAGAAATGTTTCTACTTTGTCATGTTTTTTAGGCTTTTGCTATATTATTTGTAATATCTTGTTATGTACGCACGAAAACTATTTTAATAAGGAAATACAGTCATGCAGTGGAAGTTCTCATGGTAGCTTTGATGCGTAATTCACTAAATGACTGTGTGTCTGTGTGTGTCTGTGTGTGGATGTTGCATTAAGCAGTGCTGGTGAAGTTTGTAAACTCTAAGTTGTTGGTTCACCTTGCAGGTATAAAGTTAGTGCTGCACAGCCTGGGGTTGGTCAGGGTACTGGGCGCAGGACACTGTGGACTGAATATTTTTGACTAACACCTGTTCACTCATGGCTTTGTGGGGATCTTGTTCATTGGTTAACGAGATAATGAGGGCTCAGAAGTGACAGGGAAACTGATGATGGGCTAAAGTTTTTCATTTTAGAACTCAATATACACCTTTGTGGTCAGTAGATCTAATAAAGCAGCTTTTTTGTGTTGTGTATATGTGCTTGGCATGAGAACGAAACTAAACATGAGAAACATGAGAACTGCTTTTAAGTTCATTTTGGATCATGGTATTTTGATTTATGACATTTTGACTCCATATAAACAGCAGCTGCTATTTTCAAGTTATGTGGGGATAAATTATACTTGTATAATTTAATACATAACTTAATATATATTTATATTGTTCCTATAGCAGCAATATGATGAAGAGGAAGCGTTTGTGTTACACTAATACAATAATATTTGCAACTATAATAGTCTGTAGTTCGCTTCATGCTGAACATGGTTAGATTTGTGCACATTAGTATTCTCGCCCACACAGACACACACACACACACACACACCAAGCCATATGATCTCTCTGAAGTAAGCTATAAGCCCACACACTACACCCACCACCCGTTACTAACCATACAGCCTGCTTTTAAACATCCACCACCACTTTCATGCTGTTGTATATCTCTGTGCCAGGACTGTAGACTGAGGGTAAATAAACACACATTTTTCAGCAAGAGGCAGAAAAACTGGACATTCACTTCAGATGAGTGTTTTCAATTGTTTTATGAATTAGATTTTCTTTGAGGTTTTCAAGCTAAAATGGTATTTTCAAGTGGCCACACAGTCAAATATATGTTTGTGTTTTGTCCTCTATGGATAGAGATCATTCATAAATTACAGAAAATGAGTATATACAGAATCAGTCGAAAGTGTGGATACACAGGTGTTATACATTTGTGCTATTTTCTTCATTTTAAAACAACAGTGATGACACCAAGTGTGTGAAATGCCACCTATGGGATTATATCAGGGCCAAAAAAGCATTCAGTGAATCCAGAAGTTGGTTCCTGTCTTATGCATAAATTACATTTGCTTTCAAGGAGAAATTAGACAAAATGTCCCAAGGTTATCAAAAAGGTATGTTCACTTGGGTTTGTCCAACGTTTTGACTGGCAGTGTATTTAAACTATAATCTGTATTTTCATTTTTCTGTGTTTAGATTAAAAGCAATGGTAATGAACCAGTCTTTTTATAGGTAGTTTAATTAGTGATTTATTAGTCTCTGTGTTGTCAGCTAGTGTTTTCGTATGCATTATGCTGTTCTCTTCTCAGGACTGAATCCCTCATTACAATAGGATACGAGCTTGCTTTGTGGTGCTTTTGATCTTTTGTAATGTTGTGCCTGCTAGGAGGACTCACTCAATGTTCTACCCATAAGGATGCCTTTTGACATCAGTTCACGAGAACTTGTGTTCATTTAGGAGCCACATAATGAAGCCTCTTTTGCTAATGTTATGCTGTTTCTATGGTAGCTCGTCTCCAGTAACTAAGGATTTTTGTTCTACCACTGTTTTGCAAGTCAGTCACGTTGATGAATCAGGTGGGTGAAATGCCATTAGCATCTGGAACACATTCAAATGCTTCGAAACAAATTGCTGACTTGATAAGGTTTAGACATTTCTTACAGCAGGACAGTTTAGTGTTCACTTTTGTTGTATTGGTTTTTATCAGTTTTGTTATTTCAGTCAGACCCATGTGGGCTCATGCTTTAACAGAGTCTAATGACTCTCTTTAGTCACTTCACATTTATTTGTGTATATTTTTTAATAATTAGAGTTTGATGTGTAATTACATTTATTAAAGTTTTTCAGTTCTGTACTCGATCATCCAACACAGGTTTTACATAGATCAGTGGTCCCCAAACTTTATTTCGTCATGACCCGGTTTAATATAAGAAATCCGGTCATTTTTTCAAAATAAAACATCGTTTAGTCTCTGATAGTAAATAAAAAGGAAATACTGTAATTTTTCCGTGCAGCTCGCGGACCGGTACCACGTGACCCACAGCTCGGTACCGGTCCGCGGCCCGGGGCTTGGGGACCGCTGCTGTAAATGATAAATTTTTCTGTGCATTTGGACAAAATGCTAGACTTTAATTGGGTATGATGACTGTCTATAGGCACTGTATCTATCAAAATGAGCAAAACTAGGTTGCATATCAAAAATCTTGGAAGACTTCTTTTTTTTTTTTTTTTACCGATTCTGCAGTTTCATGTAGGAAGTCCCACAGTTAGACCTCTGGGCCAATATCAGTGTGCTTTACAGGCCGTGTGGTTTTGACTGAGTTTGAATTGGTCTTGTCCCTGCTGTACTGCGAGGGCTGAAAATGACTTCTTCTCCTTTGCTGGAATTTAAGTCTAGTAAGATAAGCGATGTGCCTCTCCACCAACGACATGAAGTTCCCACTCCCCTCTTCCACGCTTTACCTCTTCTTTCTCAGAACCCCTGGAGGAGCACCAGGTAGCCCAGCTGCTGAGGCGCTTCTCCACTGACCCCAATATTGGCCACTCGCTCTTTCTGGACAGTGCTTTGGCCCACCACCTCCACCAGTGCTCCTACCACCTGCGCCTGTTCCGCAACTGGTTAATCTCCGGCCAGGACCCCCTAGAGTACCTCTACGGTCAGCCAGTCCTGCCAATATAGCGCCCCCTACTGGGTAGGGCTGCACGATATAGGCCAAAATATCTGTGATGATTTAATCTGAATTTAAATATTTCTTATTCACCATCATTATATAGCCAAGTAGTAATTAAAATAGATAATTTAGGCAGAAAATATTTGACCTCTAGTTTTTAAATCAAAATAAATGTTTTTAGTTTGGCTAAAAATTGAATTAGGGAATTATAAATTGACCCCATATGAAGTCATTCAGCCAAGACATATTTGGAGTCAAAAATGTGCTTCTTTAGTTTAGAACTGGTGGTACAAAGCTACCATTGCAAATTAACACAAGTGCAGTAGTCACCCAGATATTTATTTTTATTTTTGCAGTCCAGCTCTTCATCAAGGTGACATAGACTTGAGAATGTGTTTTAGGACATAGTATGGCACAGGTTCTCCAGGATCAGTCCTTGTTACAACTGTTTTGTAAATACAAGATATAGTGTGTTCTGTTCATTTTTAAAACTCACAGCAAGCCATTCTGTGTCCTAAACCACATCCACAAATCTGAACCACCCTAATAAAGATGTGAATGTACAGTGTTTGTTAAAATCATTAGACTTGTAGCTCCAGAACTAAACTGAAGAAGCAGTTTTGACCACAAATGGGGGTGCAACCGGGGGTGAGTGTAAAATAAAAAGTCAGCTGAGATTTAAAATTCTAGAAAAATGGCAGGCACTTAAATAATCAAACACCCAAAAAATTATTACATTTTGTAAAATATATACAAGTCTGTCGCCCTTGTGACATAAAGCATCAGTCAATAAAAACTCATTTGAAATATTACACTGTTAGCTATCTAAGCTATTTTGTCATCGGTATATTTTATTAACTGAAAAAAAGATGTGATCATGAAATAAATATATAATTAATTGTGCAGCCCTACTGATGTGCCCTGCCATGACCTGCCTTGCCCTGTGTTGTACTGCGCTGTGCTTGCAGTGGCGTGCGACCTGCTGCCACAGCCGTCCCAGCTTGTGTGGAGCATGTAATGCTTGCAGATTTTATTTTAGATGTTGGCTAATGCAGCTGGTTTGAGATTTGTAGCGTAACACAGTTTTCTTAAAGTAACAGCAGTGGTTCCTGTTGTGGCTGATTGAGCTTGACTGATCTAGACCATGTTTGATTTGGATGTAGTTCTGCTGCTGCATGTTAATGGCGTTTGAATGCTCACTCAGGTACACTGAACATTATCCCAGTTTTTTACCTTACTGTTTGAACTGGATCTCAGGCTATATTCAAAGTGATTCAATGTTGAACCACCATGCAGATAGTACTTATAGTTCAAGTGAAGAGATTCTAAAAAAAAAAAGGGACAGCAAATAAACATCTAATAAAATGCAGGCTAGTGCCTGAAATCTCCCTCACTCAATGAGATGGTACAATCAGATAATTAAATGAATTTTGTATTTTAATACACATTTGTTTTTAATACACTTTCTGCCCTGCCTCACTCACCCACATTTGTCATAAGACCAAAAGTCCAGCTACAATATAACATGAAATTCTGTATGCGTGTTATTTGTGTCTTTTGGTGGGACTGGTTCTAACTTCTTGAATTCTTAACCAAAATGTTCTGGTTAAGGCTCTGAACATAGCACACATCCTTTGACTAGGTCTGTCACGTTTGTATATTCAAAATATTATTGGAATTTACCTTAATGTATCAGCAGTGATTAGTCAGCCGTGTGCATTAGCTCTTGCAGTAAACAGCAGAACCTGATGGATACACCTGTTTTAGACACTTTTTAAAGGGGTTCTAGTTTTTCTTTCAGAACCTACAATCTTTAAAAAGCTATGCATGGATTGTTGCTCACTGAACTTTATTTGTTTGGAAGGTTGTAAACTCTGATTACATCATTATTCATCAAAAATAATTAGTAGATTATTTCATTACAAATACGATTAAAAGTGCCCGGTCTAATATGGACTTTGGTTTGAGCCATTTTACAGAAACAGCTAGAGCTTCGGCTAAATGCAGTGTTTAATGAAGTGAAATCAAATCTATGATGTTGCTTGGGTTAAGAGAGCATTAGAAGGTCAGTTTTTTTGGTGATGATTCGGTATGTGTGTGTATCCTGACCTTGCCTGTGGTTCTCTCACTAACCAGGACGTGGTGGAATGTTGGATGCCTGTGCTCCGTTGTGGTGTATGGGTGGGTTTGTAGTTTTGGCACCTCAAGATCTGCTACAGTCACACACTGATAGCAGGATGGGACCACTGTCTGCATTTGTGTCTCCTCTGTGCTGTGCAGGCTTTGAAGGTTGCTCCATGGTGCCCTCTATCTACCCTTTGGAGACACTGCACAACTCCCTCTCGCTCAGACAGGTGGACAAATTCCTGACAGCAATGTGTGAGAATGCAGAGGACTCGCACAGCAGGACAACCAGAGGTGACGACGTCCTCAGTGTAACATACATCTGCTCTCCATTCACTCTGTACACCTACCAATTTCTACCAAGAAATCTTCACCATACACAGCGCATATTGTGTCATCTGAAGTGGTTTGGGAGTATGTTAAGTTCATTTGAATGTGTGTACATAAGCACACAGTACAATGAACAATTTATTTGCCAAATGTTAAATATTGGGTGGAAAATTAGAATTATAACATGTGGCCATTAAACATTTTCAACACATTTTGTATTTGAAAAACATTAAATTCTGCACAGTTTGCTACCCATGCTACCACAGTCTTGTTAAGTGTCTCTGCATGTGTGCTCTGCAGCTTTGTCTGCCATGTTTGAGTGTCAGAACCAGCCCTCTGTGGACTCCTACATCCCCCAGAGAGTGCTCTCCTCCTCTGTTTCTCTTCGCCAGCGCTCTGATCGCCCACCCTGGTGTGAGTACTGCACCCCTTGGGTCTCCTTAAGGGTAAAACCAGTAGCTTAGTAATCTCTGTAATAGCCCCTTCTACTGCCTGAAGACATTAAAGGAGGAGTGACCTGTTTGTATTCATGTAATTACCATGAAAAGCCTATAATTGTTGGCACAGCTTGCAGTGCTGCGCAGTAGTTTTGGAGCGAAGAAAAGTATATATCTGAGGAGTGAATGTTGTCTTTGTTATAAACGCTATATAACATTATTTAAATCTTCAAACATGTAGTCTAATACAAATAAACATTAAAAAGGATCAAGGATTTCTTGACTCACATTGATTCATTCAATTCCATCATCTGCACCGTGTTTGATTTAGTCAAGGACTGATTAGAACTTGATATTTAGCAGTAACTTCCAATGCTGGGCTAATTGTAATTGTATAATTATTTTGACATTAATATAAACCTTTTCTTTTTCAGTGAAATGGCTAGTAATATGTGGGTTTTTTTCTCCCTGCAGACAGCAGTGGTCCCTCTAGCACTGTGTCCAGCGCTGGCCCCTCCTCCCCTACCACAGCTGACACCTCTCCGCGCTTCAGCTTCAGCGAGAAGGCGTCTCTCACCCCCCAGAGCAGCGAGGAGATCCACACGGTCTGCCAGCCTCCCAGCCAGTTTGCTCCAGCCTCCTCACTGCCTGGCAGCCCACCCACTGACCCCGGATCCCCAAGTGGTCCCCAGCCCCTTGAGGAACCTCAGCCCTCAAGACCTGAGAGGCCCAGCGATCTGGCAGTGGACAGCCAAGATATCTTGGACTGTAGTCCAGCTGAGGGGGCGAACCGCAGTGCTCCCTGCTCTCCACTGCCTGAGCTGAGCCTGCGCATGGAGCCTTTCTGCGGCCTGCCCAGCTCGCTGCCCGTGCTGCTGGAGCTCCGAGAGAGCAGTTCAGAGGCCGGCTCTAGTGCCCAGACACCCCTGACTCCAGATGAGCCTGATGAGTTTTTTGACACCCAGGAGACAATGGAGGTGTGGCGGAGTAGCACCAGGAACCTGCCACACCCCGGCACTCCTCTGGAGGTGGGAGCTCCACATGTAACTGATCCCTGATAAAGACCTGGAGCAGCTTACACAATGGATCCCAGTTCCACTCTTGGGGGGGACCCCTTTCTGTAAACATTTTTCCCCTGATTTCAAAATCCACTTTTTGTACCCACACTTCCATAGCTGGTGAGGGGTTCACTTAATATCCTCTGTTATGCCAGTAACAGGTTCTGATAATACACTTAATAAAGAGTAAAGAAAGTTCAGTCCAAACCCCTCCCCCCACCACGCCCACAACCACCTAATTAAACTGACTTACCAGTTAGCTTCTAATGTTCTGGGTCGCGAAAGGTTAACTCCAATGAAGCTGGCAGTTAAATATAAAGAGTCTGTAATTTCCCCAGATTTTTCCCGCTTATCCCCAATTTGCCTGAGTCAGCATTTCCTTTTATGACCCTCACATTCTGTCAGATTGTAAAAACTGCACACCCCGCAGACTCCAACTGGATTAAAATCACTCAAAAATGATTCCTGACAAACTGTAAAGACTACATACACTGCAGATTTACACTGAATTATAAATATAAAATCACTCCACAATTATTACTGACAGACAGTAAAAACTGCACACACTGCATTAAACAACATACATCTCCTGTCATTGTTTCGATTACTGCATCCCCCACATAAACAAATCCAGCTCCAGTAAAGATTTAGAGCAGAGAAAAACAAAACAAAAATGTTAAAGCATGTGTTCCTTAGGATTCACATTGGGATCCACTCCCTCGCACACAGCTTTGCAATGCTGATCCATGCTCTTGCTATAGTGCCTCAGTGACGTCCAGCCAAGTCCCATGCAACCCCTACAAGGCCCAGAATGCAGAGAGGAAGCAGAGCTCAGACCCCTGTCAAGAAATGAAGTTATCTGTGAAGGGAAATGATAGAAATGGAGGCCTTATATGTTTGTAGCCTGTTTCTGTAATTGTGCACGTCTTTGTTTCAGTGCAAAACCAGTGTGGTTCTCCAAACATACACAAACTACAGATTCTCAGTTGCAGAATGAGTTATGTTGCTAAAACCTAAGAAGGGTATCCTGACATGAGATGGAACAAACATCCTAAACTTTCATGTAAATAGTTTTATTACAGGTGTTTCTAACCATTTCAATTGGTTATCACAAACGTTCACTAGATGCAAAAGGATGATGTGCTGGGTGGCAGGATTTTTTTTGTTTAGTTTTTTTTGTTAGTAACAGTAACAGTGACTGCTACTTTATCACATACACAGAGATTCTGTCCTGTTACTGTTGCTACGAGTGCAATAGCAAAGAAATGGCCAGTGATCTAAATGTCAGGTGCACTGAAAATCCATGCTGTACATTGGGTTTTTTTTTTGTGAACATGCTGCCTCCGTATCTCCTACAAAAAGACCCATTTGCCTGTCTTTTGTTGGTTTTGGTACATAAGGAAATTATTTAAAAAATATATATAAATATTTTCAACACATCAGGTCCTACCTTCATGTACTGATGCTGTTGACTGCCATTTTTCATGCATTTGGCAGACCAGTTTCCTCCAATACCACTGACATAACTTATTAAATCAGTCAACTTCATATCGATGTACAATATATATAAATATATATATATATATTTATCCGCTAATGCGAAGCATATTTTTAATATAGAGACATAATGAATCGTCTCATCTTTTATCAATTTTCTATTTTTGTAAAACATATAGTATTACCACGGTTTGAACTAATAAATAGGCTCCTTATTTTATCACAATTTCAAAATTCATTTCCCTTTTTGATTTGTAGCCTCCAGTGCTTTAGAATCCGGACTTTGTACTGCAGCCCACTTAGCTTCACTCTGCTCTGCGATATACAGAGTGATCAGCATCATAAAGCAAGATTTAGTTCTGGCTTGTTGGTTTTTTTATTATTATTGTTTTTAATGTACAGTCAAAAGCTTACAAATGAGGAAAGATAGTATTTAATGCTAATCAGTAAAATATGCTGCTGCGCAGAGGTTAACACTGTAAAACGCTTTGTTGTCTGACATGCACAGATGATTGGTCCATATTGAGGACAGAACAGAGATTATTCACAGTTACCTGAATATGGAGGGCATTATTACTGTGTACTAGAGAGGTCGCTTCATGTCACTGGTCTATGAGCAACGTTTCGTGCTGATACGACCTTTAAATATTGTAAAAGAAACTACAAACCTGAGAGAAGTTCCACCTGGGAAGACCTTTCATTTTACTCAACTGACCGACTACTTTCACTGTAATTTTCCCAGCAGAGTCCATAGCTATTTTCTCCAGAATGTAGGTGTTGCAGTGAAGCTTGTGGAAATGATCAGTGTAAATGTGTTTTTTTGTCCCTAGTAAATGTTGATTCATAATCGCTGACACTGAATCTTGTGGCCCTTTAAATTTCACCTCAAAGACATAGTGCTGCTGGTGCTCTGTATACAGTCTGTATGTAAGTGGCAATATTTCAGTGTCCCAACGCAAATGGCTCTATTTGTCGACATGAAACAATGTCTAAATAAAAGTTGATGTAAGCTATTTTGTGTTTATTCTGTTACTGTGTGGCTTTTATAAGTAAATTTTAGATACACTCAGTCAATCCCTCTTTGTACTCAACATATTTCTTGCCTATGCTTCTTTTTGCATTGCACTGAAGCTACAAGGCTAACGTGGCTAAGCAATAATGTGATTTAACCCCCAGAAGCTAGGCCCAAGTCTATCAGAGATTACTTAAGAACTCTGTATAGTTTCAGGAATGTGAGGGATGGGTTAGTTGTACAAGTTTCTGCTATTTTTTTTAGCCACATTAGCTCCAGCACACAACCGAAGCAGAATTCAGACAAAAAGTCTTAAATTAGGGAAAATACATTAGTAAATCTGTGGCCCGACTTGCTTTAAGTATATTTGCAATTAACCTTAAAGCTATTGTCGCCATGGAGTTAAAACACTGGATAACATGAACTTAAGGTTGTGTTTCTGGTTTTTATTTGAAGCAGATGTTTTGAAAGGGGAAGAAAAAAAATCAGGACATGAATTTATCACTTTCACATTTCAGCAACATACATTTCATTTTGGAAAATCACTTCTCTTATTCTTTTACAATACAATTAATGGTCTAAAGGTTCATATTCTACATTTTTTCCACAAACATACTTTTCACATTACGTTTTTGATCTCGTTATATGCAATGCAAATTGACTCCTAGTTAATCATTTGGAATCAGAAATGGCTTATAAGAAATTGGCATTAAATTGATCAATTTCTTGCAATGATTAATTGGAAATAAAATTGTCTTTTTAAGTTTCTATGACCTTATGTGACAATATGTAACACCAAACCATGATTATTCCTCCACCAAACTTGACTGTTTTCTGGGTGAATCTTGGGTCCATGCGGGTTCCAACGGGTCTCCTGCAGTATTTGCGGCATTTCTGGCTAATAATGGTACCAGTCAGTGACACAAAAGGCCATAGTAACTTAAAAAGGTATATAAAACTATTTCTCATCAATCAATTGTTCCAATAAATATATCAATTTAATGTCAAGGGCTTTCTTATTAATAACTGAAACAAAAAAGCAAAATGAAACGGTCAAAAATTGTCCTGATGTTCACAACTGCATCATCGAGTATGTCTGGGGTAGGATGAAGGAGGCGGCTTGGAAGATGAAAAAAAAATCTTGACGAACTCTGGGAGTCTTGCAAGACTGCTGTCTTTGCCATTCCAGATGACTTCATCCACAAGTTATTTCAGTCATTGACAAGATGTATGGATGCAGTCTTCCAAGCCCATGTTGTTGGTTGGATGTTATTCTTTTTTTTTTCAAGGCACCATGAATTTATGTTCTGATGTGAATGTAGCATGTTTGTGTATTCTAAATAAAGTGTATGTACAATTCCTATTTTATCACCTACGTATTGTGAAAAAATGCCTTAAATGCCAATTTTTATAGTGTAACCCCTAAATATGCCCCCAAATATCCTCTCTAAACATTTAAATTTATTTTTAAACACATTAGCCTTAAAGATAATGTAAAAGTAAACCTGTATCCGTACTGTACAGTTTTATTCTGAACTCTTGCAGTGCTAGAATGTAAATGCAGATGTTACCCCTGTATAGACTACTGTTATTAAAGCACGCATGTGTTATTAATACAGTAATAAATACATTTAATTTACAGTCATAAAAATACAGGTCTTTAAGAAGAACAAAACTAAAAATAGGAGAACATGTCACAGGGCAGCAGCAAGGAGAATTGACTGCATTCAAAACTCCTGCCTCTGAGTACAGATGACTGTGACATCTGGGGTTCGTCCGCCACACCCCCACGTCCTCATGCTGGTTGTATATGTTTGGGTCACGCCCCTCGTCCTCATGCAGTTTGTTTACGTTTGGGCCACGCCCCCTCGTACTCATGCTGGTTGTTTATGTTTGGCCCACGCCCCCTCGTCCTCATGCAGGTTGTTTACGTTTGGGCCACGCCCCCCCCTCCTCATGCAGGTTGTTTACGTTTGGGCCACGCCCCTTCAACCTCATACTGGTTGTTGATATTTGTAGCGGCGCTGAGCTTCATTCCGGTTTTCTTCCGGCCTTGGTAACCATTGCATGGTGCACAAGGCCCAAACGTCACAGTCAGCTGTACTCAGAGGCGGGACCCGCGACTGCTAATCCACGTGACAGTGTGGGGTTACTGTATATATGTATGTGTTTTTGTGACGCTGCAAAAACAGAGAATG
This sequence comes from Rhabdalestes septentrionalis, assembly GCA_037832545.1. Taxonomy (NCBI): domain Eukaryota; kingdom Metazoa; phylum Chordata; class Actinopteri; order Characiformes; family Alestidae; genus Rhabdalestes; species Rhabdalestes septentrionalis. The sequence goes on along the minus strand of JBBMFX010000037.1, from coordinate 19,682,205 downwards.
GGGCATTTCGAAAATGTGAATTTTTTATGCTACAGCTTTGGAAAAATAAGAGACCACTGCAATTTAGTTTTAAATCAGCATCTCTAGAGTTTAACAACCATTCCATGCCAGTGTCTGTAAAATTCCTACACAAGCACCTTATTCTGCTCTATGAGGTACTGATTAGTGATCATCTGAATCTTATTTAAAGAGGAAAAGTATAAAAAGCACTGCTGTAATCAACGCCCTCCCCTTGCAATAAAACCAGTTGGATGGCGAAACACTAGAAGTTCGTCAATGGTAATTATTGCCATTTGTTTTAGAGTGAAGAGAATTGATTTCTATGAATTATTCAAGTTCAAATTCTTTTTTTAATGTTTTGTCATTTCCTGTCAGCTGTTCTTAAAAAGGCAAAGCCGTTCAGTTCAATACTTATAAAAATAAACCTTTTTAATAAACATTTTTGCAGTGGTCTCTATCTATAAAACACTTTTAGTTCAAACAAATGTTTGTTTTCCATTATAGCTATGCAAGTCGTTTTGATGTAAAGACCAATTTCTTTCTCTTAGCGTCTAGATAGGATCTAGATAGGAATGTCTTACTCTCACATGTTATGAGTGGAAATGGGGAACGCACACAATAACATCTCAGTGTCACTCGTGTCAGCGACTGCCAGCCAAAAAAGAATCTTGTCTATTTAATGGGTACTGAGAACAGTGGAGCCTTGTTCTGGGCACTGCCCCGGTACCCAGCACTGCACTTTCATACCGACACAAGAACTTTGTTCATCTCCATTCAACTGGCTGGATAAAAGCGCGACTTTGGCTAACAGTGGCCATGTGACCCCCATGATGATCACTCTTTGTCAAGCAAATTTCTGTAGGTGGACACAGACCTGCCATATTTTAGCGCTGAGCACAGCATTGCACTGCAAAACTGAGTTCCACTCATGTAAATATCAGCACTAGGCCTTGTGTGAATGCTCTTTATTCATAATGCTGCCATTTTAGGCTCAAAATAAGTGAATTTTGATAACTTTATGTTCCATGTTTATAAGGTCATGAAGTCGTGAAAATAATCAATGCATAAAATATATACAAACATTCACTTAATGGACAAAAGTATTGTGACCCCTTAATACCTTGAAACTTCAGCAGACCAAGACAGCGCCATGCCTCCATCTTTGTGGACCCAGTTTGGCGTTGAACCTTCTCTATTCCAGCATGACTGTGTCCCAGTGCACAAAGCAAGCTCTATAAAGGCGTGGCTGGATGAGTTCAGTGTGGAAGAACTCGACTGACCCACACAGAGTCCTGACCTCAACCCCATCCAACACATTTGGGATGAACTGGAACAGAGATTGTGATCCAGTTCTCGTCCAACAGCAGTGTCTGACTGAATGCTCTATAGAATGAATAGTGAATTGTGAAAAGCATTCCAAGAAGACTGGAAGCTTTTGTAGCTGCAAAGAGGGGAACCAGCTATACATTAAAGAGACATATTATGCAAAACTCCCTTTTTGTATTATTTTGTATTTCCATGTGGGTCTATACTGCTCCTTTAAGCACTCCAAGCACTTTTTGTAAGTCAACTGAAAGATTTTGGTGTCAGGAATCATACGCTTCTATGTGCCATTTGGACAGGTCCCATATCCTGATATCAGGATGAGGAAATTAGCATAGAACCGCCCCTCACCTATCCAGCCCCCATCCACTGGATTAGCTGAAGATCCTCACTACTCACAATAAGTTAGGGATATTGTGAGAGACACACCTCATTGTGTTTTCCATGTAATGGTCTCATGGGATTCAGGTGTACAACCTTTTTCAATGTGGCATCAATTTCAACATTCTGTGGGTATAAAAAGCTGTTATTGTCAGTAAGTCATTCCAAGTTCATCATTCAAACAGCCATGAACACACGACGTCACTTCATGAACGAGCAGCGCCCCCTGGCCATGGCGCGCCTTGGTGGCAGGCAGTCAGATGTTGCTCGTGAACTTGGTGTCACAGAGTGTCATCAGCAGACTTGATGCAAGAAACAGAACTACTGGCAGAGTCTATGACAGACCAAGGAGTGGAGCCCCATGAGTAACAGACCACAACGATGACTAGTACCTACAGACCTATGCACTCAGACATCGTTACGCAACTGACACACAGCTGCAGGCCCTTTTACGAGATGTGAGGGGTTCTAGGGTTTCCAGACAAACCATTCGCAATTGAGTCCACCCTCTTAGCTTGAATGCCAGACGACCTTTACAGGTGACTTCACTGACACCAAGACGCCGCCGTGAACGTTTGCAGTGGGCACAAAACCATGTGACCTGGACAATGCAGCGGTGGTCTACCGTCCTGTTCACTTATGTGTCGGGTCACCGTGCACAGAAATGATGGTCTTCAGAGTTGCTGGAGAAGGCGAGGTGAGCGATACGCTGAGATCAACATGGTCCCCAGGATTTGCTTTGGTGGAGGAGGTGCAACAGTCTGAGCAGGTATAACCAGTCAGCGCAAAACAGATTTGGTTATTGTACTATGCTCAGTCCCATCAGAGACATCATAGAACCCATCATCATCCCCCAATTCCACCTGCACACACCCCCCTTCCTGTTCATGGATGATTTTGCTCCACCACATCGTGTCAGAATTGTCATTGCTCAACTTCAGGTTGGACTGTCTCATATGATATGGCCATCAATGTCCCCTGACCTGAACCCCATAGAGCACGGCTGGGACCAGTTGAAGCAGAGATTGAATGATCGTACCCCACCCTGCCAAGCTGCCATTGCAGCAAATGGTGGAAACGCCCGCTACTGACATTGTCAGTTTTTGTTATTTGGGGCTATCCCTGCTATTGTCGAATTGTTTGGGATAATAAATATTAACCCTCTGGCGCTCCTCGTTTTTGCTAACCTTTCAGTGTCCTTGTGGCCAAAAATGGCCACCAACAGATTAAGTCTGTGATTTTTATTATATTTATGCTTTTTTGCTATTTT